>SNQJ01S0244991.1:0-13138 GCA_010110895.2 Picea sitchensis
ACCCCAACACAACAAACATTGTGGTCAGATGTAATCAGATGGAGAATGTGTTGAGTGATGGATTGGATAGCAACAGAGCGATCATGGTTGGGATCAGTTAAAAGAGACTGAAAAAAGGAGATTAGATCATGCTCAATATCATAATGAGAGGTGTGTTTGATACCTTGTGCAGAGGTGAGTTGGGTAATGTGGTTTTCATGCCTTCATTGAATCATTGATCGGTGAAAAAAATTGGTGTTGCACTCTCCCTCCTTGAGCCACTGAACCCAATATTTATACCTCCATAGGATTTCCTCCTGATTCCGTCTTTCTTCTATTTGGGAGGATATATCTTTTTCTTCCTGGTCTATATCCTTTGATCAACCATGCATGATGGTTTGTTGTTGAATGTTAGCCATCTTGGATTCCAAAAGTTGTTGGGATTGAAAAATGTTCATGAAGACTGATTTGTTTCAAGATTTGAGTTGTTGCTTGAGATTTTTGAGACAATTTTGAAATTGGTACATTAGGGAGCTATGCTTCACCTCAACTTCATCCCACCATGTCTGAATATTCTTTTGGAAATTTGGATAGGAAAGCCAAAACTTTTCAAATTTGAAATATCTTTTAAGAGGGATACCTTGAACATCTAGAATTAGACAAATGGGCCAATGATTAGAACCAAGAACTGGAAGAATGTTGGCCTACATATGCAATCCTGATAGCATTAGAGATTCAAAAACCAAGAATCTATCAAGCTGACATGCAATTTGTTGAGAACCTCCTCTGCTATTATTCCAAGTGTGGAGACCATTGATGGTCTCAATGTCAATCAATTTTTTGCTCTTGATGAAGGCATTGGAGGCTTAATTGTCTGGATCTAATCTGTGGATCCCCCCCTTCTTTTCTGCAAGGGAGGAGATGAGGTTAAAATCACCCCCTAGAATCCAAAGTTGATTACCCATGTAGTTAGAAATATTTTGTAGTGAATGCAGAAAGTCATATTTTTCATTGAGTTGTTGCGGTCCACAAACATTTGTGATGAAAGTTGTGGCTTCAGGGCCAATCGGTCTGAAGCGAGCAATTAGGATTTGAGGGGTAGCAAGAAATTTATCTAGAAGGAATGTGGTCGGATTCGAAAGAATTTCCAGCCCCCCACAATTCCTCTAGAGTCCAGGGCCATGGAGAGACCATTTTTCTATAACTTGGAGAGAATATCAGCGAAAGATGAACTGGAGAATTTTGTTTCTTGGAGAAAAAAATGTCAGACAATTCCATACATACCTTATTCCGTAAGAGCCTCTGTTTACTCTTACCACTTATTCCTCTAATATTCCAAGAGACTAATTTCATTGAAAACTTGGAGAGGGTTGGTAGGAATCCATGATCAATGCATTTTGACCTAAACTTAACAAAATGTCTCATATTTGTTGCAAGAGTTGCATACACTATTTCCTCCCTTTGCGCCTGTCATCACGAGGGTTCTTCTTGGGCTAGAGCTTGCTTGTTTGGATTCCAAGTGTCAGGTTTGAGCCTAGTGGAAAGTTAGGTCCTACTGGATCTTTTTGGCCTTTGTGGATGGATATATGGATGTGTTGGATGTGGTATGGTGGGATTGATTTCATATCCTTTATGCAACATGCATCTGCAATACCTTGCATATCAATTCCTTCCAGTTCCATATCATTCGGCTCAAGATCGATTCCTTCCTCCCATCATCCTCCTCATCGGTATTCATAGAAACATCTTCTAGGGGCAGAAGGTAAAAAGGAGAGGCTAAGGTTTTGGGCTTCGGTCTTCCTATTCTAGGGAAGAATCAAAGGATTTACGAGATTTGGGATTACTAGGAGTGGAGTTAGGCAAGGGATTGGAGGGGAGGATTTCAGGGGTAGATCCAAGGATCTCGTAACTATTTTTGGATTCAAGAATTTTAAGGGGCTAGAGGGGATGGAATTTTAGCCCACTTTTCATCTATTGACAACTTTGGTAATACATTCCTCATCCTTATTAGGCTTGGGCTTGGATATCTTGGGTGGGTTAAGAAGGGGACAATCTAGGAAGAGATGCCCATGCTCATGACAACACTGACAACGAAAGGGTATGGATTCATAGTATAGGGTTTGGATCTAATTAGAGTCTTGACTATTGAGACATATCGATTCAGGCATGGTAATAAAGACATTCATGTAGATGTAGATTCAGGTGTAGGCATTGTAGCGTCCTTTCTTAGTGGCTTTGGTAGATTTGACATATGTTCTTAGCATATTACCTATTCCTATCAAGAATTTCTTCATCCTAGTATTCGTGTGGAAGAAAATAGAGATGGACCCAAACCAGAACATAAGTAAAGTCTTCCTTGTCATGATTAAATTTCTTGGTCAAGTATCAGAGATGTCGACCAGTTGAGCGAAAGAAATCGAGTCCATTTTCAAAGATTCTTTCTCGGTCCGCTTGATTTTGAAATATAGAAATGAAGAAACCCTTAGATCTGATTTTGAGTTCAAAGTGGTAATTAGGTTTCCATCATGATTTTATCCAGGAAACCATATATCGTTCCAAGGGCCAGATCCCAAGAAACTTACCAATGATAGCATGGTCCTTCATGAACTGAACATAGTTTCCAACTCGATATGAGCGCATTTCATATTTGGGCATCACGACTGCTTTCAAAATACATTATCTAGGCTTCCATTTGAGCAGATGATTACTAACCTGTGAAGGATCTTCCATGCATTCATCAGAAGACGGGTTTGTACCAACATCAATATCGCCATGAGTCAGAGTGCACGAAGGGTAAACCATGGAAGCGAAGTGAGAGCCTTGACCCACATTGCTGGGTGTCAGATTGTAGGGAGGGGGGACAAACCCCCCTAAGAGATCTGTACGAGAGAAGCATGATCGAAGCTTATGGTTTTAGAGAGGTAGAGTGTGATTTTCAATTCTTCACTTGAATATTAGTCAAAATCAATGCACAGTGAAATAACAAACATAGACAAACAATTTTATTTCTGCAAAAGTAATGAAGGTCCATGTTGGTGATTCGACTTAGCCATAAGTTGAGAGATTATTGATCAACGTAAGCCCAAGTTCTTTGCACCAAATGGGCGATCAAAGTAATGTAAGGAAAGGAGACATGGAAGAGTTTACTTAGGAACTACATTACTTGAGGATCTTCACCTGGCCATAAGATATGGAAGAACCTAAACCTTTAGACCATCTTGACCACTCTAGCACCCATCTAGGTGAAGGGGACCTGTTGTACGTGCACAAAATCCTCCCAATTTTCATCTCTTAGCACATATATAAGACAAGAAATTGGACCCCCCTCCAATTCTTCCCACGAGAACCCTCGCACTCTCTCCCTTATGCAAATGGCCATGCCTAAATTTTCTTCCCACTCTCCTTGCTTTACCATTTCACGTTTCTCTTTAGATCACCATGACCTGTCGATCAACACTTCAACGAATTCCATCTTCCTACGTCGATACATAATGTATTGGAAAACACATCCTTCTTCCACCGTCGCATTGGTGCACCATTGATTTCTTGGCATATACATAGGCCATCATCCCTCGAGTGTGACTAACGCGGCAACGTGCTTCAGCTAAACCTCACTACACACGTTCTTATCATCAACAAAGTGCGTGTGATCAACGTTGACACATCAGTAATGTCCGTGCGATTATCTTCGCCGCAGGCACACCCTTCACATGATAAATTCCTTCCACTTTTGTTGATGCATCTCATATCGACGACGCTCATTCCTTTCACCTCGATACATTGCATATTGGTGAGGTTCGTTTCTTCCTCACCTATGCACTGCCTTTTGATAAATTTCCCTCTCTTGTCCCCAATGCGTCAACGAAAGAGTATCGACCCCTCATCATTGCCAAGCGCATCGAGGATGATCTTCCTCTTCTTGTCAATGCCAACTCAGTCAACAAGTCTCACCTTCGCCTTGAGGCCTATCTCATCCTTCTCCAGCTTAGACCCTTCTTGTTTTACCCATCAGTTAGTCTCCCAAATATTTCCGGTGACTAAGCTCTCCATGCTTAGATGGATAACTGATAACAGATGCCTACCACGCCTAACCTACTTCACCACCGCATTCGTAATCGAGTTTGTTTGTGTCGCCAGTAGCTCGCATTCACGTATCGTACCAACTTGTTTACTTTGCTTTTCTTAAGTCTATGGATAAGTATTGATTGCGAAAGCATCATTTAGCATCATATGGGTCAACCACATCACCTATTGGTCTTGCGCTAGCTCTAAAATGTATCTCGAAGGAAAATTTGTCATCCCAACTCCTACATAGTGCTAAGCGCTTGGAACGTCAGTTGGTTGTTTTGGCAGATTTATAATTTCATGCGATTGACACATATTTGTAGCGTAAATAGATGAAATAAGACCCTATATATCACAGATGACACAATCACTGACATAATCTAATTTGAGTGAAGTATCAACAAAAGCGGGGCCCGAACTTTCATTAAAAATGCTTTGAGCACAATTTTAGATGTACGTCAAATTAAATCTTTCTCCCCAGAAACATGCCAATCATATTATTTCCACCATTGCGAGGAAGTGTCAAAACCTTCGCGAGGAAGTTCTCACTTAAAACAACCTTGAGAGTCGTTACACCGGTGAAGTGTTTGTATGACATGGTTCATTATCTCGTTGGAAGCATGTATCCGCAATCTTTGTGGCGCAAGAAACGACAATCGAATCGGAGACCGTATGAGAAAGTTACGAGCATTTAAAGTGTCTTCCATTGGCATTAGTGCAAGGTTTTAGGTGATCAATCAAGTGTCCTTGCTCCGCTTCCACGTCACTGTGCAAAACAATTTTCATAATCATTAGTGAATATGAGAGTGTCACTCATATAATTCTTGGGTTGTAAATGCATTGTTAAATCGTAATGAAATTGTTTTAATTTAAATTAAAATAATTTCATTTAAACATTTGAACTTAAAAAGGAGAGCAAATTTTAAAATGACACCAAGTCAGCAAAATGAACACATTTTTTCCTTAAGTGGGAACGAAGGCTTTGAACATCCATCAAAAGAAATGAGATAAACTCCGTCGAAAGCCATCGGAGGAATTGACGCCAAGTCTATCGATGTGTGCAGAGGACTTAACCCCAAGTCTATCGATGTGTGTGGAGGACTTAATACCAAGTCCGTCGAAGTGTGCGGAAGACTTGACATTAATTTTGCAAACGTGTGTGGAGGACTTAACACCAAGTTCATCGATGTGTGTGGAGCACTTCTTATTCACTCCGTCGCAGAGGGAAAAACACTTACCATGAATCCTTGCGATGCGGTCAGAACAATTAACATTAAATTTAGTGGTTTATAACTAAATTTTGATATGAGTATGTTTTGTTTTCAAGTGGTTTTCATGAGCAGTGTTAAGGGAGGAGGGTATGGTCAACACCTCCCCCTTCACCATAATCCGTGGAGGTAGTGGAGAGAAGGGTTGGAATTTACGGTTAATTTTTTTATGTTACCGTCTCCTAAAACGGGTATCCAGGTGGAAAGGACTTGCTTATGACGTGCCATTAATCGAATAAGACGTCATTAATACTTATTTTCCATGTTTATGACGAGCATAAATTTGATAAGACGTCAGAGTAATTCATGCTATCTTTTTAGTGTTGGAATGAGTAACACGTATATTTCCAAATCTCGAGAGTACCGTTTACATGCTGGTGGTGGTTAATGCAAGAGTAAATATTTACCCACCACCATCTTTGGAGGATGGACCCATGAAAGTAACCATTACCCAATTCGAAAGTTGAAACCCTTGTAATGTAGTTTTTGTTTCGAAACCCTTTCCTTTGAGTCTGGATAACTGGTGACAGGGTTGAGGGAAACCACGTTTGTTCGCTCTGTTTTGGTTTCATTTCTTCTTTTGAGTCTGGATAACTCATAATAGAAAAACCACCTTTGTTCGCTACCGTTTCCATTAAGCCCAACGTTAATAAAATTGGGTAGCTCGTCGAGGTGAGCGATCATTGGATCGATGCACAAGGATTGAGATACATGTCATTATGTCCATTGGATCGATGCACAAGGATTGAGATACATGTCACTATGTCCATTGGAAGGCTGAAGGGACTAGGAAGACAACAGGTAAGGCCCTCTAAGCTCTTTTCTTTGCAAATTTCCTTTCCAACTGCTCTGTTTGATGAATTGCAGAATGTTAGTTTCTTTTTCTTTGTGCTTTTGAATGGGTGTGTTGTTGTGTGCATTTCTGTTGTTGGCTCTCCATTCTAGCCCAAAAATGCTTATTGTCCACCAAAATTAGATAATCTTCCTCTGTGAAACCGATTGCTCCACCATTTTGGAACTAGAATTTGCTTTGTTTTAGGAAATCCATAGCAAAACATTTTTCTTAGCATGACCATTACTTCCTCTTTAGTCTACCCGTTTTATTAATAATATCTTTAAATTGGTTTTAGCCAACATACAAACTTGGTGAAAACAAAATTGCAAACTACACAAATCAAATTTATAAATTTTTTAATCATTTAATTGTATTAATTCCTTTAAAAATTAATCCCAAATCCAAATTTAAAATAGATTTACCCTAATTCAATCTTTTTAATATTATTATCTATCTAATTATTTATTATTATTATTTTTTTATATTAAAAATTATTTTGTAACACTGTACTCTACAGTAAAAATTGATACATGACAGAAAATATACTATGAGATGATTAATATATCACAATTCAATCACTCTAGAGGATGGATGTGGTGTTGGTCAAATAAAAAATTCATTTTAATGTTCGATGTTCTATTTTTCTATTTTCCTTGTCGGACCATGTATGTAATTACATGCTATCTTAGGAGAATGTCGTCTCCCGGGAATGGAATTTTAAATCCTCTCTTATTATTAATTGTTTTTAAATGATTGGTATAAGTTTTTAAGGTTTTTCATTTTAAGTTTTATATAAATTTATAAATTATTCTCTTTTTTTAGCCACACAACACCCTCTTTATATATATAGTAATTAAAATTAATATATATATATATAAATTTTAATTACTTTACACTTTATATAAGAAAATTTAGTTAAATTAAGATTTTACTTTTAACTGGCTTATCTTATAAAAAAATTATTAATAATTTTTAAAATGTATTTTTAAATAAACTTTGTTCATAGTTTTGCAATATATTTATAAATGATCAAATCTCATAGCTATCTGTTTGTTTCAACGGGCATTACCGCCCTCCAATCAAATAAATTCTTCAAAATTTTTGACTTGTTATGAAGGCAATATAAATATTATAATAAGTTATAAGTTTTTCTTATTAAAATGTTTTATACTCACATTATGGGTATATAATACTTCTTATAATAAAATGATTTATTTCCTTATAAGTTGGGCTTAGTTGATAAGCTTTTGGGTAGAAGGTGATATGATATCTAGTTTTTATAAGTTTGGTTTACTTGATAAAGTTGAGGGTAGAAGGTGATATGATTTTTAAAATCTTGAACAATATGTTGCATAAAAAGGTTGAATCTATCTTAAGTGGGTTTCTCTAGAGCACTCTATTGATAAGAGGGATATTATATCTAGTTTTTATAAGTTTGACTTACTTAATATGGTTGAGGGTAGAAGGTGATATGATTTTTAAAGTCTTGAACAATATGTTGCATAAAAAGGTTGAATCCATCTTAGGTGGGTTTCTTTAGAACACTCTATTGATAAGATTTTTTTTTCAAAGGCATTTTGTTTTTGTTTTCAAGTTATATTGATCTTTGGATGATTTGATATATAAGAAAGGAGTTGATTTTCCTCGTAACTGTGGAGTTAATTTCAACAAATCAAAGATCATACCAAATGAGTTAATTTCAACAAATCAAAGATCATACCAAAGTCCACCGATTTCCGTGTTAAACATATTAATATGCCAAAGAAACTCACCACAAATCTTATACATATTAATAAAAATATTGTGTGTTCACTTTTAAATTTTGTGATGGATATAAAAGTTGTTTTGTGTTTTAGAAGTTGGAAAGCACAATTCCTTGTTTTATGATTTCCAAATGGAATGTATATGTATTTAGTTGTTGGATTAATTAATTATGAAACCTTTACATATTTGGGAATTCTGTATTATATTGTATTCAACATTGATAATGAACCCACAAATAGATAAGAGTTTGAACTTAGAATTCAATAATTCAATAAAATATTTTATTATCAGTTAGTTAATTAATGCAAAATGTATTTTACTTTTTCATTATAGCTTTTTCTTTTATAAAAGTGATTTATGAATAATATTTTTAATGCCTATGTTGTGATTTTTTTTTAGTTTGAAATATGAATCTTTTTTAAAGTTTCAAAAATGATGTTTTTATTGTTATTATTATTTAAATAGAAATGCCTCCAAAAAAGAAGGGTCAATCAACTATGGACAAATTTTATGGATATTCTACAATATCAAAAACTTCCAATGTTGTAGAAATTTCACATATACCTGATTTGAATGATGAACCTAATGAAAATATGGAGGAAAAGCTTGTAGATGATTTAAAAATTCTTGGTCATGACATAAAAGGACAAGAAGGTAGATCTAGTAGTCCGAGAAGAAGGAAGGTCTCCTCAAAACGTGAATTTCGAAAAGAGTGGAAGATAAAACATCCTTGGGTGTATAGTATCAATGTTGAAGATGACAAGACTCGTATGAAGTGTAGACTTTGTGAGAAATATAAGGATCAAGGTCCATGAGGTGTTGGAAATGGATGTAATACCATTCAATATGATGTTGTGATAACTCATTCAAAATCTTCTAATCATCAAACATCAGTTCAAAAAAATTTATTTGAAACTGAAAGGTTGGAAAAACCCATTCCAGAACACATAGTGACTATAAATGAGAGCAATAAGGAAAGAGTGATAACCACCATGAAGTTAACATATTTTATTGCACAAAAAGATATTGCAATTACTACTTATGAAGATCTATGCCATCTTCAAATGCATTTACAAACACCGAATATGCCTTCTCGAGTGGATTATTCTTCCTACATAAATAGAAAAGTTGCCATTGAATTTATTCACTCTATATCAGATTACCTTGAAGAGGTACAAGTTAGAAAGATGTTAGAAAGTCCATTTTTCTCTATAATGTTAGATGAAAGTATAGACAATGGTTTGGAACAACACCTTGTCGTGTATTCTACATATCTAGACTTAAAAGGTTTGGGCCCTCCAATCTCATAATTTATGAAAATGATTAGTGTTCCCGACGGAAAAGGAAAGACTATATATGATACCGTCATTAATCTAAAGGAAACAAAACAATTGAAAAATGAGAAGTTCATAGCAGTTTCAACTGATGGTGCTTCATCTATGGTTGGATGTGAAAATAGATTTGTCACATTGCTAAAGAATCATCTACCAAATCTTATTGGTACTCATTGTATTGCACACCGTGAAGCACTTGCAGCGTCAGATGCTTCAAAGAGGATACTCGAATTTTTGTATGTTGAAAAAATAGCAAATAAAATATACTCATGGGTTGGAAATTCGGCAAAGAGAAATAATGAACTCATTGCTTTACTAGAGACAATGGAATTATAATCCCTACAAGTTCTTCAAATCCAGGGGGTTAGATGGCTATCTAGGGGTCACGTGGTTGAAAGGCTTGTTACATTGATGCCTGCTATTTTGAGCTTGTGGAAGAAAGAAAGAAAGAATTCATGGTATCATAAGGCAATGATTTTTTCAGTTCAATTTTGTTTGAATATGTTGGCTGATGTTTGGATGGATTTGAATAATTTAAACAAAAAGTTCCAACAAGATAATGTGGATGTCACGTCTCTTGGAATAACTATTGACCATACATTAAATACTCTTAAAATATGTTTTTGTAGACCAAATTCTTCTGCAGAAGGTGCAGTACATCTTACTAAATTCTTGAAAGACTCTAAAGACAGTTTCATTGAAAGTGTTGACAAATAAGGGACTATCCATAGACATGATTTGTTGTATATTCCATTCCATGATGATCAAATGACACAGTCAATGGAAACTTGCATTGATGGCTCCCTCAAGAGTTGCATACAACTTACAAGAAATTATGTCCAAGCATTGGTTGAGAGCTTCAATTCGAGATTTCCAGATCTTCATCTCTTTAATGCAGTAAGGTTGTTTAGTCCTTGCCATTATCCATCAGATATTTATGTGAGAGAAAATAATACAAAGAATTAGCTTGAAAGACTTTTTTCCCATTTGCAACATAAAGCATATATTGAAGGTCAAAATATACCATGTTTTGATATTACAACTTGTAAAAGAGAGCTATATGAATTCGTTGATGTGGTTCATTTAAATGGAGAAAGTTTCTCGATGAAAGATGCATGGAAAGTATTTTCTCAAACAAAAGATTGAAATTCTAGGTATCCAAATATGTTAAAATTATGGCAAGCCGTACTTGTCATACCAACAAGCACTGTTGCATGTGAAATATGATTTTCCAAACAGAATATGATCAAAGATATAAGGAGAACAAGACTCTCAATTAACACACTTGATGGATTAATGCATATATCATTAATAGGTCCTCACATTTCAGAGATGGAGTGGCAACATGTTTATGAGATTTGAAAAAATGCAAAAGAAAGAAGACTTTTTGACATGTAAGAATTATCAAATTATATGTTTTTTCTACTTTGTATAAATTTTATAAATACATGAAGTTTTTGTTGTCCTTTAAGATTTCAATTTCAACTATGTTTATGTTCTAATATTCTTTGTGTATTGTTGGAATGTGGAATACAAGTATTATTAATTACATGGATGGTAAATGATTTACACGTGTGTTGTTTCTACATGTTCATAGCATCTCTGCTATGATTTTAGGTTCTTATTTCAAACTCTGTGTTCTTTACCTACATTTTTCTCCTGAGATATTGATATATTATTGCAAGTTCATGGCATTTCTTTTGTAAATTTGAATATTTTTTTCAAATTTCTAAAAATTTTGGTCAAATTTTGAGGCCTACTTTATTAGAACCTACTATTGGTGAAATATAATGAAATACTATTGATGAAATATCATTAAATATTTTAGTGTACAAATCAGGCCAATGATGTTTTTCTAAGGGTTCTCTCTCATTATTGGTTTTTTAAAGTGTTCACAATAAGTTTAAATGATGCAATTATAGCACAATACCCTTGTCCTTTTTTTGTTACTGTCAAATTTCCTAAAACAGGCCTGTAACAATTACAATTATGTTGAGTTGATGTTTATCTTCAAGCCTGTAACAATTATGCTGAGTTGATGTTTACCTTCAGGTTTTTTTATGCAAAACCATGTCTTTGTTTATGTTTGCATGCATGATCTAATTGATTTACTTCTATTTTGGGATTCTTGTTTTCTTTAAGTTATAAGTATTATCCTAATAATGAGCACATATGGGATGTATAGTACTTGTCATTATGGACATGTATGTGTATGAGAATTGTATTTACCACTTGGTGTGAAAAAAAAATCATTAATGTTAGTAAGCAAAATTTTAGATTACACGAGAATTAAACTTAGACTCTAAAATAATGTGATAACATAACTTGTGTTTGAACTATTATTTTATTAGAAAGTCTTATTACAGTCATAAAATGAGAGTTGTGAAGATAAACTCAACATGGTACAAACTATTACTTTATTAGAAATTATTATTATGAGAGTTGTGAAGAGAAACTCAGCATGGTGAGCATACTGTGTTGTGATTAGCATGGAGTTTACTTTGTAACCCTTCAGGTAATCATTCTTACTCCTTAATAAATCTGTCTCCTCTAATCCTTCCAATATTGGTTTAAGTGTTATAATTTATTTTTGCTTTGAATTTCTAAAAACTAGCTAAATGTGGGGTTGAAAGTGCCATTTCGTAATCATTATAAGTTTCCAATTGAATTTTCATTTTACTTGGTGAATGAACGGATGTGAACATTTTAGTTATTTTGTTTGGTTTTCATAATTTTATTCAAATAAAGCCACCGAAAACTGAGTTCTATTATGGGACTGATATATTTTCAAATCATTGAAAGAAATTTCATTTTAGAGTTAAAGGTGTGATCTTGTGTTGTCATTCTATTTTGTTTCTTCCAGGAAAATATTTTGTTTTCTTAAAAATCTTGGCAAGCATAGTTTGATACTTGTATTTTTTTAATCATTTCTTTGTGATATACTCTTCTTATCTCATTTTATCTTTGTATATCGATTCAATGTCTCGAAACATGGAAGATAGAGAATTAATGAAGTATTAATAATCTAATGAAAAATGGAATAAGTACATGCCAAATTGATTTCGTTATGTTAAGTTGAAGGTTAATTTTTTTAATATAACTTCAATTATTGAAGTTTTGTTTTTAATCAAAACTTCATTATTGAAGGGTTAATTTCTTCTAAAAACTTCATTGTTGAAGGGCACAAATTTACATGTGATGTTCTTTGACGGGAAATAGAGATCCCTAAAAAGTAAAAAAAAAATTGTTTGGCGGGTAAAGAGGAATCCAAATTCCAACCTTGGTGGAGAGGGGCGTGGCCATGCCACCCCTTTCCCCTTGTGATTATTTTATTGAATTTACTCTTTTAAACAACAAACAACACTTTGATATTAAAACACCTAATATATATGCCATCCGTGACACATGATTCAAATGTGAGGAGGGATGAATGGGACTAACCCCATTTTAAGTTTTTCATGTTTATTTTTGAAATCATTTACATTAAAATCATTTTTCCCCTCTCACGAAAGTACCCAAAAACAAAATTGATCCAAGCATTATCACTTGAAACCAAGTTCTCATAAAACCATTGTGCAATGATTTGATATAACATAATACACCCATGACGATGATACAAAGACAAAGTCTAGGCTTAGGTATTACAACGACCACTTGCCCAAAGAGCTTAACATAATGCGCGTCGACACGATCACTTGGAGAAGTTCTCAAGATAGGCATTGGACCACACTCGAAAAGGTTCCTAACTCAACCTCTGATTCACATCGGAGGAGTTCATTCAAAATCCTTTGATGCACATCGAAGGAGTTCATTCAAAGTTCCCACTAACTCCTCAAATAAGGGACAAAACCCCCCGAGACTATTGTTCATATTTTGGCCATAAATTTTGACTC
>SNQJ01S0244992.1:0-13225 GCA_010110895.2 Picea sitchensis
ATAATGAAAAATGAAATATATGCAGTAAAAAATTGAAATATTGCAACGATAAATTATAAGAATGACTGATCAAAGGTTGATTTGAATGGTATTTAAGATATTTACCCCCATAGCCACACCCCCTCCATCTATTTGATTTAAATTGTAATCGATCAACAACTCTTCACCTGGAACTATTTTTTTTGTTGTACATACAAACATATGATTGCCTTCGCGTCCCTCAAATATGCAATTCGGTCTCTTAGTTGTTTCCACTGGTCATGTACTATTTATAAATCCCACAATGTTTCCAGAAGATTTTGCCCATCCATCAATATACATAGTTGCCCCTTTATTTTGATTGTTATCTACTAGTTGTATATAATTTGCGGTAACTCTGTATCTCTGCATACTTCACGTATATCGGACCAACATCAAGCAATGATTTTATTTGTATAATGGTCCGACATACTCCATCAATTTAGTTACAGTTCCATAGCCTACCTTTATGCCATCCATGGAAAATAACCCCAATCCATGTAAGGACGAAGGAGCAATGCGATACATCCTCCCAATGATGAAGAAATATGTGTCCACTTCAGGTATCTCTTTAGATTCCCATCATTGCACTAGATGTCTATACCTCAAAGGAAACTCAATGTCACCTATTCTCTCAACATCATAACTACATGACCCTCCATTGACAATAAAAAATTGCATGAGTATGCAAAATATTTTCCTTACCTTTCCAGATCTAGTTGATCTAGAACCGGTAGATCTAGTACAACATGTCTCACTTTCAACCTCTATGAGTATATCTTGATCATCACTCAAGGAAGATAGATCCAATAGATACCTATTTGGTGGTACCTACACTCGTTAAAACAAGAATATAAGTTATTGTGCGAATATAAGTTTGTGGTACCAACACTTGAAAAAATGAGAAGACAAGTTAGCGAGCAAATATTCAGGGAACCCATGTTTTTCTTGGAGAATATAATTGATTATATTGTAAGTAAGAAACTTATTGGGGTCCTTTTTTAATTGATTCATATCATACTTGGCATCCCATTATTGTTATCTTGGTATGCTTTGGGGTGTGAGTCGTATCTTTTATAGAATGGCCTAGATTGTAAGATTTGTGAAAACCATGGAATAATTTAATATGAAAAAGGTTCTTGGTGACCCTCAAAGGCACCCAATCATTGAACTTCCTCTTCTAAGAAAGGTTGAATGACAAATCTTAAAATCTAGGACATTATTGAATCCAAAATCAATTCCATTCTTAGCCTTATCAAAACTTGTGTTATACCTTCATTTACTTCTTATTTTCTTTCAGACAATGGATATGTCAAAACGTGCTCTTGAAGAACTTTAAGAGTTCAATAAGGATTTCCTAATTCTTGACACATTGTTCAATACTTCCCTAATTGGTTTGTTATAATAAGGTAGCTTTTATGAAATTGGCTTTTTTGTAACTTGAGGGTCTTCACTCTTCTTACGACATCCATTTGTACCTCTAGGATTTATGGTCTCAAGTAGTAAGAGAAAAACAAATTTCTCCAGATTCAATGGAGGGTTGGATAAGGAACTCTATCAAGAATTTAATCAATGTATCCATAATCTAGAAAGAAATTATTTTATCCTTCCCTTCGGTTGGAAACAAGCTTGTATGGTGTGTTGGTAGAAGAACAAATCTACAAGTAGGGATGGACCCATGGATAGGTAGTGGTGAAAATTACATGCTTCCACATCATATCATAATGTTTCTAGGGTATTGACGATTTTATAATTTGTCCTAGAGAGATAAATTGAATAAAAATATTATTTTTCACCAAGGTTGGCTTACTTGAAGGGACCTGTTATCTGGGATGAAGATGTTGATACTTGGGATAGATATGTTGGAAGTATCAAATCAAGTTTTGTAAGGATCAAGGACAAGGAAGATACATTGGTCTGGTCTTTGAATCCAATAACGGATTATGCTCCTAGAGAAGGCTATAGGGCCTTGGTTGCATGAGGAAATAAATATCCTTCAAAATGGTGGTGGAAAAAGGTATGGTGGTTGAAATTCCTATCTAATTCACATTTTTTTATGTGGCATTTACTAAATAATAAAGTACTCGCCTAGGATCCCCCGGGGTGTAGAACAATGAGTTCAAGTGTAGTTCAATGGAGATGATATCGTCTTTCATGCAAGCCTTTTGCATTAATGGAGAGAGTTATAGAAGCAATGTGGATCACTTCTCTTCTCACACTATTCCTCTCTTACTCTCCAAATCCATCTGCATTCTCTTTTCCCAGTTACGCATTGCAACTTTGTAGGGTGGGGAATTGAGTGTTCACAAAATTCCTTGCACCAACATGGAATATTGCAACTGTTGATGCACTTTAGGATGGGAGAGATAATTAGTGAACTTCATAGATGAATGTGACAGTGCATGAGAGAAATTATAGAGGTTCAAGGAAACATCACAAAGTCTTATCGGGAAACTAGGAAACCTCTCAAAATACTTGGCTATATCATCAATTTCAAAGAATGATGGAAATATCCCATCATTTTCTTATGGATATGGGGGAATCCATGATTGAAGTTCAATTAAGAAAAATGGAGGTGTTCTCCATTATGATTTTCTCCCATTACATTAATCAACGTTAAACTCATGATGAATCTATCTACAATAATGCTTAGTTTAATGGGCTCAAAAGGACTATGGGTTATGGCCCTTAATATGTCACACTCTCTAATGCTACCAATTGTCAATGCTTTTGATTAATAAGAGCATGCCAATCATGTCCAAATTATCTCTATGCCTAGTTTTATTTAGATTGAAGGGTGGGATAGGTGAGCAATTTCTTCCCTCCCCTGAGCCTCTAGTTTATATGGTTTGTCCATAAGATCTTTCTCTAGTCATCTCATTCTAGGGAAGGTAGTGACTAGACTCCTTGAAATTTTCTTAAGAGGTCCTAGTTTCTTATGGAAGACCCATTTGATTTGGGAATCTTTGAAATTATGGATAGGATGGAATAGTCATGTGGGGAGAATTGGAGTGTGATGTGTGAGTTATTGTAGGTCAACAAAAGCATGAGAGGATGTGAAAAAGGGTTAACAAAATCCCAACAGTATGTGGTAACCTTGGCCCTCTAGTGGAAACATTGTCAAGAGGTGTGGGAGGAAAAATTCTTGGTGGAAATTCAAGAGTGAGACATGCATGTTGTTTAGATTGATGCTTAATTAAGGAAAATGTAGGGCCTAGAATGAGAGTTTAGGGAATTTAACTAGTTGGTAAGAAGCAAGTATTTAGAATTGGAACTTCAATTGGAATTTTTAGTTATTTTGATGACTTGTATAATTGGTTTCCTTAATCTCTCTCTATCGATACTCTCTAATACCCTACTCCTACCTTTAACTCATTTAGCTTGAAGGAAGGAATTATGGGTGCTCAATGCAATCCCATTTGAAATTGGAAACTACGATAATTGGTATACTCATTTAAACACAATTATAAATGGATGTGTGCTATGAGGTGGGAAACAAGGAAAAATGTGGTATTCAGTTCTTGAATTAGGGTTTTTAAATGTTAGAAAAAATTACCCAATTTGATGACATTGTTGGCCTCCTCTATCAGCGCTAGGGTTGGATGGCCTCCTCTATCAACGCTCCTCTCTCACACTAGGGCTAGCTGGCCTCCTCTATCAATGTTCAATTTTTAGTTATTTTGATGACTTGTATAATTGGTTTCCTTAATCTCTCTCTATAAATATTCTCTAATCCCCTACTCCTACCTTAACTCATCTAGCTTGAAGGAAGGAATTATGTGTGATCAATGAAATCCCATTTGAAATTGAAAACTATGATAATTGGTATACCTATTTAACACAATTATAAAATGGATGTGTACAGGTGGGAAACAAGGAAAATGTGGTATTCAGTTCTTGAATTAGGGTTTTTAAATGTTAGAAAAAATTACCCAATTTGATGACATTTTTGGCCTCCTCTATCAATGCTAGTGTTGGTTGGCCTCCTCTATCAACGGCCTCCTCTGTCACACTAGGGATAGCTGTCCTCCTCTATCAATGCTCCTCTTTTGCTCTTGACCTCCTCTATCTCTCTTGGCTTCCTATCTCTCTCTCTATCCTAGCTCAGCCTGCCTCCTCTATCACTCTCAACATCGAGAGATCAAAGGCGATGAGGGTCGGCCTCCTAGATCTCTCTCTATCCTAGCTCAACTCATCCTATATCGTTTTGGCTTTATCAACTCCTCCTCCTCTATCACTCTCTCTATCATCGAGCTCAAATTCTATGGAGGGCGATAGGCGTGGTTGACATGAAAATCCCGGGTTTAGTGTGTAGTCCCGCTTGGTTTGAGAGTCATGACATTGCTGAGACATGTGTTGACAAAAATAATATAGAAAGATCCCCTTCATTGAAAATCCATGAATAGGGTGTATATATTTTTCCAAATATTCTTAGACCTTACACCTAGACCCAACCACATCAAAAAACCCATTTATTGAGGCCCTATTGCTATCCCCAATTGCATAGTGGCTTGCATAGGTGAGACAACCATGAGGGTCAAAACATGCTTATTGAGGATTTGAAATTTAGTAAGATAAACATCACCCCCCTCACTTTACCATCAAACCAAGATCCCATTGACATATTAACACATCTTAACACAACATTTTCCTAACTTAAAAAAAATTATACTAGATAGAGAGATAACATATATTTAGACTAAAGGCTTCTCTTAATCAATTGAGAATAAGTTCCCTCCTGGATTTTGGGATAGCTTGGATTTTGCAAGAAGATGAACCTACTCCTCCATGAAAACAAGGGTTTTGAACTTAAGGACCTTGACCGTGATAATATCCAAGAAGCATGAGACTTTCTTTTAAAACCACCTCTACCCATATCTCATTTTCAAACATTGGTAAACTAGTTACAAAACATAATTTCTTCAATAGTCAGAGATCCTTCTCCTTAAATTTAACTCATTGGTGGGCATGCAATTCTTAAGTGTCCTTCAAATTATCCCCAAACTCAACTAGCACATGATAGACATTCTCACAATTAATTTTATTACTCTCCAATTTCTTAGAGCCGAGAGAACTAGCATATTTATTGTGGTGGAAATTTCCTACTAAACTAAGCAACTATCATGCCACTCATGGTATTGAAGGGACTTAGAACCAACTCCCTTCTTGGGGTAGCCTCTTTGTCATTTAAAGTGGTCTTGCAACAAGATATGTAGGAAATTGTAATGAAATAGGTAACTAGATCTCAAGTAAGAGAGATCATGCAGATCTCAAGTATGAGAGCTCATGCAAAATACACATTAGAATGAGATGCACCTAATGGAATGATATTCATTCTCTTTTGCAATGAAATTGAGGCCTTTCCCTCATTAACTATATGGTAATTATCCTAAGGTGGTAGATGTTTTTGACCACCTTCTCTAGATATGTGTACCATTAATTCTAAACCCCCATGAAAGAATGATTTGTAAAGGGTGATAAGATTAAGGGCATGCACAACAACAAAGATCATCATGATGGGTTAATGTGATCGGAGGGTGGATGAAGAATTTCGTTTGGCTTAACATCCTAGTTAGTAACAACTTCCATCCCCCCTCTTCTTTGATCTGATATGCATCTAAAGAATGGGAACGGGAGGAACTATTTATTATGATGTGAGTAGATTACCAATGGGAACAATCTTATTAGTAAACCTTATCAATACCTAATTTACAATCATTAATACAATCTCTTCATAAATGAAAATATTTTTACTCGCCATTTCCCATGAGGGATGACATTTTCTCTTATTGATATTTTTATATCCCTTCGTAATGTTTCTTTTAAACCTGATATGAGTTCTTCAATCATGACGTGGTTGTTAGATTTGACAATCAAGAACTTGATAGATATTCCTAGGATATGACCATATTCATCCACACAATTTAGAAGTAGAACAATATGATATTGGATTCTCTTCTAAGTTGATGTTGATCTTTTTAAACTTCAAGAAATCTTGATATATATGGTTGTGTGAAAAGAAGTATAATAGGTAGAGGAGAAAATCAAGGATAATTTAGTACCCATAACTTATGCCAACTTATATAGGAATGAGGGAAATATTAGACCTTGGGAAATCCCTAAAATATCCAACATTGAAATAAAAAATGTATATGAGAAATTGGGACATCATTAAGAAGACTAGAACCTATATGGAAATGAGAGTCCATATGGATAAGAATCTTTTGGAAAATATCAATACCTTGTTAGATGTTAAAGAATTAGGGGCAAAGGGATTGTTGGCATAGGGCTAGACCCAGGGTTCAACTCTAATAGCGCACCAACAAGCCCTAACTATTGGCTCTTTCGGTAACATCTGCAGAGCAAATGTAGTCTCACCTGAAGTGCCAATAGCGGGTTGCAGGACACAGGTGTTTACAACCTGAGGAAATGCAAAGTGGATCCAAAACAACAACACACAGAAAACTAGTTATCCTTTACCAACTTAGGTATACTTTTCACAGTTATATCTCATATCTAACACAATGATACAATAACAGTATAACAGAAAGAAAAAGAACACAATATCAATCACACAGAACAACAAGATATATGTGGTTCACCCTCTCCCTAGGGATACATCCACAAATTTGTGTTTCTTGATATATATGAAAACATACAGTTCTATCTGCACACTTAGCTTGCATATCTCTCTCTCTTTCTCTTCTTCTCTCCCCTCCTTGTGCACCCAGCTGCAGGATTGATCTTCGCACCTAGCTGAAGATCTTACAATACAAGAATATTCTCACAACACAATACTCTCCTCACGCAACAACAATAATCGCTCTCTTATCCCACAATGACAAACTCGAAATTAACAAACCCATCCCAGGTCTTCTAGACCTTTATTTATACATTACATGACAAACGTCTAGGTGTCAAAACCCTAGGTGTCTAAAACCCTAGGTCAACTTGACCTACGTTTTCAGGGCTTCCCCAGCCTGTCTTTCTGTCTTTCTCACGAGGTGCTCCAAAGCATCCTTTGGAGGATTTTTCCTCTTGTTGAGTTGTCCACGATCCATCTTCCTTGCTTATCTGTCCTCCTCAATCCTCTCATTCAACGGATCATTTTCCCTTACTTCACTCCTTATTTTCTTCTTCTTTGACTACTTCAAGCCAATATTAGTCAATGTGCCTTCCACGTAGTTTGTACTTCTCCTTTCTTCTTTAATATTCACTTTCTTCCATAACCAAGGGCCAAAATGCCCCCAACACTCACATGTGACTCGTCTCTATGCACTGCATGTATAAACCTTATGTTTTACTTTGACTTCAAACTGCGCGGAGCAGCCCGTGCTCTCTTCTCTATCCCTCCCCACTGTGTGAAAACTATATTTTCTGTGTCTGGTACCCAGTTTCAACTGCACCTGGTACCTATACCCTTCTTCTTATGAGGTTACTGGGAGTTGCAAGGTAGCTAGTTGTCATAGTATAATTTCAACTAGCTCCCATTTACCAAGCCTTCCTTCCATTCTCCATTCAAAGTCTTCAACTGTGCATCTCCTCCTTCTGTGACATAGGAAACCTCATATGGCCCAAGCCAATGTGTCCTGAACTTCCCTAGATGCTTCATGAACTTTTTGTCATATACCAATACTAGATCTCCTTGCTTAAATGCTTTCTTCTTGATATGTTTGTCATGGTAGGCCTTCTCTCGTTCCTTCTATACCTGCTGATGGAATCCTACAATAAACCTGTCTTCCTCTAGTTCCACCAACTGCGCAAGCCTATCTTGCACAATGCCTGTGTCATCCATATCTGTGAATGTTGCAATTCTTAGACTAGGAACTAAATATTCCATAGGTACTACGGCTTCCACACCATAAACTAGTTTAAAGGGGGTATGCATTGTCATATTCTTGCAAGTGGTTCTATAAGCCCATAACACTGTTGATACTCGCAAATCCAAATAATCTATGTTTACACTGCAAATATTCGTCAGCATTGTCTCCAAGATCTTATTGAAATCTTCGGCTGTACCATTTGCTTGTGGGTGGTAAGGTGTGCTTTTCTGATGATGAACTACAAATTCCTGATTCAGGGCTTCAATAGTCTTATTAATAAAATATGTGCCTTGATCACTCATAAGGATCTTCGGTAATACAAATCGGGTTATGATATCATCAAATATGAACCGCATAGCTATAGTTGCACTATAGTCCTTAACTTCTCTCACTTCTACCCATCTGGTCAAATACTCTATCACAGTGATGATGTAACGAGCTACTGTGCGCTTTCCCGGTGGGTTGATAGGTCCCATAAACTCAATGGCCCATTTATCAAATACTTGTAACGTTAGTTGAGGTGATAAAGGCATCTCATCTCTTCTGGAAGGTTTCCCAACTCTTTGGCATATATCGCAGGCTTTGTAGCATTCCTTAGCATCTTTGTGTAAAGTGGGCCACCAAAGGCAAGATCTAAGAACCTTCTACATTGTTTCATTTCCTACATAATGCCCTCCTGTGATGCCTTCATGTGCCTTTGCCAGAATCCGTGGTATTTCTACCTCCATAACACATCTCCGCGAGATCTCATCAGGTCCCATCTTATATAGTTGGCCATTTATAAGTGAAAAATCTGCAGCTCGAACTACCAGTTGTTTCTTTTGAATGATTGTATATTCATGCGGTTCCATTCCTGTTGATAGGAACTGGACTATCTCAGCAAAGTGATCATCAACCTTTCTAATGGCCAACAACTGTGCATCTAGTAGGGTATCCTCCAAACTGGTAGGTTCCTCTCCATGTTCTAACCTAGACAAGTGATCAGGTCCCTTGTTCATTCTCCCTAGCTTGACCACAATCTCAAAATCCTATTCCTGGAATAACAATATCCATCTACATATTCGTCCCCCCAAAATTGGTTTTTTGACTAGGTATTTGAACGCAAAGTGATCAATAAACATCTTAAAATGTCCTCCCAATAAGTGGTGTCGAAACTTCTGCAACGCATACACCATGGCTAAACCTTCTCTCTTTGTGGTAGTGCAATTTATCTCAGTTGTGGAGAGAATCCCACTAGTAAAGGATAACAGATGGTCAATATCTCCTACTCCTGGTTGTGCTAACACTGCCCCTAATGCAATAGATTAAGCATCGACATGCACATGAAATTCCTTACTCCAATCTGGGAAAACCGGCGCAATGACCATTTTTTGTTTCAGTGTGTCGAAGTTCTGCTGACATTGCTCAGACCATTGAAACTGACAATCTTTCCTTAAAATCTTTTCCATGGGTGTTGTTATCTGTGCATATCCCTTGATGAGATTTATGTAGTATCCAATATGTCCCAGTGCAGTGTGCAGCTGTCTAGATGAAGTAGGACGGGGTAGATCAACAATTATGGAAATCTTGGAAGGATCTACCAGCAACCCCTGCTTACACACAATATGGCCTAGAAACACTCCAAAGGGTGAACAGAAGATACACTTTTTCAAGTTCAGGGAAATCTAACATTGCCTGCACTTATCCAACATTAGTCTTGAACATTCAATATGACTTTGCAATAAGCTAAAAACAATCCAATCATCAAAATATGCTTCCAAAAATTTATGTAAAAATTCCTTGAATGCTTCGACCACCACCCTAGAAAAGATGGCAGGTGCATTCTTTAATCCGAAAGGCATCACTGTGTATTGGAAGGAACCCCATTCTATTGAAAATGTGGTCTTATGGTGATCTTCCTTGGCAATCATGATCTGGTGATAACCAGAAAATCCATCTATGAAGGAGTAAACTTCCTATCCTCCCACATTATATAAATCTTTGTCAGTAAACGGTGTAGGGAATGGATCATGTAAAAATTCATCATTAAGTTTCCTCCAGTCTACATAGATTCTGATCTCTCATGTCTTCTTATCTTGGGAGACCATAGGGCTAATCCATTCTGACTCTTCAACAGGTTCTATGATTCCTGCTTCCAACATTCTGTCTAATTCAATCTTGACTTTCTATTTATATTTGGGATTCAATCTGTAGGGTCTCTGCTTGAATGGTCTTGCATTTGGTTTCAGGGGGATCTTCATCTCTCTAATGGGCCATTTAATTCCCTTCATGTCGGTAAACTTGGCTGGAAATAAGTCCTAATATTCATGCAGTAGCTCGATGATCTTATCAATGGTGGAATCATCCCAATAATCTCTAATGTTTACGAGATTAGGTGCTTTCTTTGTTCCAATGTTAACTTTCTTGATTTTAATTGGTTGTCCAATGAAAAGTAGTTATACTCTTGGTCCAACTATGTCTAACCTTTAGTTCCTGCGATGTTCACATTCCTAGGATCATCATCTTCATCATCATTGATATTGTAACAACCTTGCAATTTCTGAAGAGGTGTAGTCTATTCATCTTCTTCTTTCTCAACAAGGAGGTTAGGCACCTCCCCAAAGACTTTATGTCTTATAAGAGCCAAAGCTTGATCTACTATGGGGTACGGAATTTCAAATAAAAATGTAGCTACAAAGTTTTGAGTCATACTGTACCAAGCTGCAGTGGTGAGACACAGTTCTGCTTGAAGATACCAATTAATAGGCATTGTGTCCAAAGTGTTAATGAGTTTATGCACCCACTGTTCCTGAGGAATGTTGCTCCAGGCTTCCTCACAACTCCGCACATGGTCCTTCAGGAAACTCTGACCTATATAACAGACTTCCCACCCTTCGACTTGGTCTAAAAAGTGTACTTTCATTAAAGTGTGACATTGCACCCAGTCTGGAATGTTCTTCTTGTGTGTCCCCCACCATCTTGCTGGCATTACTTTCAAGGCTTCATCCAGTGCCAACAATCTCTGTTGTGCTGGTACAATTTCTTCAAAATCCAGGAAGAAAGTTTCTAAGTGATTTAAACCATCGAACGTGGATAGATTACTTACTTTTGTGTCAATCCAGCGAACTTCCTTGGTCAATATGACACACCTCCATGCAGAAAATTCATACATTTTATTCTTCCAATTCTCTAGTGCTTCTTCCAAATCTAATGAACATGCACTATCACTTCGCCAGCTTAAATTCTCGTCTACTGTAGGATTAATGTAATTGTGTTTCCTTGTTGTCAATTTATATATATTCTCTAGCTCACATGCACGGTTTTCTTCTATGATGGGTTTTGTGTATCAGCGACCTTCATCAGGATCAAGAGGCGTAATGACCCTAAGGCCATCACCTTCAAATGTCATTCTTATTTTCTTTAATTCAACAACAGTGGAATTGTTGAAAGCCCAATAAATTCCTAACAGTGCAGGATAAGGACATCTATCGTCAACTACCTCTATAACCTCAAAGTCTGCAAACATCCTTACCCCATCGATGTCCATAGGGACATGCTCCAATCATCCAAAGGGGCTTACTTCTTGTTGATTAGCCATCCTGAGCCTAATAGGGGAGTAAATCAACTTAGTTTTTCCCATCAGTGCCCAGGTCTGCTTCGCCATAACATTGACTTCTGACCCTAAGTCGAGGACAACATAATCTATTCCATAGTCTCCAATATGAGCATTAAGGTGTAGTTCTTTTTGTGTTCTTCTCTTCCTAGATACTTGATGTACTTCTTTATTCAGCAGAGGATCTACCCTCCCTACCTCATATTTGTTTATCAAGTATTGTAATTCTTGCACATCTCTTTCATCCTTAATCAAATTAATGCAAGTACATAAGAATTCCATAAGCTTTCTTACCTATTTTCCTTCACTGAGAAAGGCAGACTGATCAAATGAAAGAGGCATTCCACATTCTCTCACTTTTGGTTGTGTCTTTGATGAAGAAGCGTGATCTCTTCCAAATTATCTCCTAGCCTCTTCAAATGTCTTCTTTTCTTTCCTTGGGTCAAACATTTGTGTCTTCTATGTAGCTCTTCTGACCCTTGATTCTTCTGTGGTCTTCCCTGGGGTCACTCTGTATTCTCCTATAACACCACCTCCTCTAGTGATAACAACAACTCTAGGATCCTCTCCGTGAGGTTCGACCGATATCAGTTGTACTTGTTGGTTTCCTCCTTGTCTCTCCTGAAGTTTGGATAACAGTACCAAACAATCTTCAATAACGTGTTCAAATGAGTTGCAGTATCTTCAAGTGGTACAAGGGTTCTGGAAGTCCCTTGCCAAGTGTCCTAGCTATGCATAGTTATAACAAATGATCTGACATCGACCTCGACCCATGCCTCCTCCTCGTCCTCTTCCTTTGAATCCACTGTGAGGGTTGAAGTTTCCTCTTCCTGGAGAATTAAACTTCATAGCATTTCCCTCCTGTTGTACTTCACCTTGAATCCTATATGTATCTCTTGAACTTTCATGCAAGAGGTCATAATCCCTACAATCCTTCTTGTCATGCCCCACATATTTACATAATGTGCAGTAAATATTGGTAGGTGTCTGGAAATATTTTTGCATGTAATAGAATTTGTCAAGGCGATGTCTATTTCTACATACCTCACACTAGGGTAGAGTAACCTGCTTCAAAGGGTTTGGAGCTCTAGAGGCCAAGTACTCATGAAATAAGGGACAGTACTCCTTATCATGGCCCTCTGATTTGCATATGATACACCAGATGTCTACTCTTTTATATTTTCCCTTTTCTTTCTTCATATCTTTAACCTGCAGAGATAAGCTAGTTAGTTGACTCAAAATTTGACTCATACCTGAGCTAGATTCTCCCATAGAGGTTGACTCTAGTTTCATGGAAATCTCCAACGCCTCAGCCTGTGAAGTGACCTTCTGTTGCATCAAAGGAACTATGATGTGTGGTAGGAGGGCATCAATGAACCATTCCTTGTTCTACTCGTCTGGAATATGAAAACTCAATCGACCTGTGAAGGTCTTAAACCTCTTATCAAACTCCCAAACAGGTTCAGCTACTCTCTGCTTGATTTCTTTCAATTATGTAATGCACTACGACTCTGACTTGGGTTTCTTGAATTATGCGCTCAGTGAAGTATTGATATCATTCAACAGTTTAGGTTGTGCAACTCCCTTAACAAACTTCATGTACCAGCTTAGTGCATGGTATCTCAAAGTAGTACTAAATTGAGCTCTCTTAACAGATTCATCATTGATTTTCTTAATACTCAATACAACTTCGCATAAGAACCAATGTTGATCAGGATCTTCAGATCCATCTCCTCTAAATATAGTTAGCCTCATTTCATTTTCCATAGATCTTCCTAGGTTTCTTGACTGA
>SNQJ01S0244995.1:0-13224 GCA_010110895.2 Picea sitchensis
AAGGGACACCGAACCTTGTGATTAGTTGTTGTTCTATGAATTGGATTACCACCTTCTCGTTTACATGAGTCAGAGGGATGGCCTCTGCCTATTTTGTGATGTAATCAGTGGCAGTAAGTATGTACTTATGATGTTTTGAAGAGCTTGGTGTAATATCTCCTATGATATCTAACCCCCATTGCTCAAAAGGCCTAGAAACGGCCACCGGTTGGAGTGGGACAGCTGTTCTCTTCTCCCTCCTAGCGCTTATCTGACAAGTTTTACAGTTTCGAGCGTATGTGTGAGCATCTTTAAACAAGGTGGGCCAATAATAACTAGCTCTTAGTATCTTATGAGTGGTGGTGTTTCCTGCAAAATGTCCACCGGCAGGGCCTTCATGGAGCTCCTTCAGAACTTTGTCTGTATCTTCACGTTCGAGACATATTAAAAGTACCCTATAATAATTAGCCCTGAATAATATCGAATTTATGAGGTGATATTGTGTGGATTTTAACCTGAGAGCTCTCCTTTCCCTAGGGTTGAGGTTTTCTGGGCAAGTCCCATGATGCAGGAGATAAGTCTATTTCTCATACCAAGACTCTTGTCCTGGGGAAATGTATGAAGCTTCACCAGACCATAATGTCATTTCATTCTCCCATCTGGGGTCTTCATTTACTTGGTCTTGAGCTTCGACTGCCAGTTTTCATAACCCTTGTCCTTTAACCAATTTAGCAGGTTTTATATCTAGATCAAATTCTTGGACTACTGCCATCCAGTTCCCTCTTCTTTCCCCCATCTCATGTTGAGTAAATAAGGATCGGATTGCGGGGTGAGGCATGGTTACTTTGGTATGGTTCTTGAGGATGTAAGATCTGAAATGTTTTATCGCCTTATAAATCACATAAGCCTATTTGTTTATAGCAGGATAATTTAGTTCAGCACCCTGAAGGTTAGTGCTCATGAATGATACATGGGCTTCATTTTTTTCATCATCCATTTGAGTTAATAATGCTGCTAACGATTGGTTGGAGGCGAAAGTATATAGGAAGAAATATTTGTTGAAATCGAGACTTCGTAGCACTGGGGCTTGGGAGATTGGAGTTTGAATATTGTTGAAAGCTTTCTTTCGTTCATCGTCCTATTTAAACTCAACATCCTTACGAATCATTTTTTGTAGGGGTTTGATAGTTTCCACAAAATTGGGGGTGAATTTCCTCACAAAATTAATTTTCCCGAAGAACGACTGCATAGCCTTCTTGTTGTGAGGTAATGGAAGATGAGATATGGCCTTAATTATTTCTGGGTCTATGTGGATACCTGCTTGAGATATAACATGGCCTAACAACTTTAGTTCTTCGACACCAAAAATAGTCTTCTTGGGATTTAAGGATATGTTGTATTTTCTACATCTTTCGAAAATCTGGGTTAAGTGTTGGATGTGATCTTCTTTGTTCTTTGAATACACAGTCACATCATCCAAGTAAACTACTGCACACTTGTTGCTCAGCCCCTGAAATGCTACGTCCATGGCCCTCTGGAAGGTTTTTCCTACACCGATTAACCCAAAGGTCATGCGTTTATAAGCAAAAGTTCCCCACTTGGTTCGGAAGGTAGTTTTTAAATGGTCTTCCTCTGAAACTAGAACCTGGTTGTAACCTGAGAAACTGTCCAGTAAAGAGAAAATCTCACAGCCAGATACGGTCTGCAGGAGTTGCTCCATTGGCGGGACTGGGTAGTTGTCCTTTTCCGAAGCTCTGTTGAGGTTTCTAAAATCTACGCATAGGCAGATTTCCCCAAACTTTTTCCTTGCAAGAACCAAATTTGTTACCCACACAGAGTGTCTAGCCTAGAAGATAATCTTGGCATCCAATACCTTCTCTAACTCTTGACACGTGAGAGGCTCCAGGGATGGGTGGTACTTTCAGAGCTTCTATTGGAAGGGTTTCACTTCAGGTTTTAACGGAATAGTGTGTTGAATAATATGGGTATCATAAGTTTTCAGATCTCGGTAAGACCACTCAAAGACATCTTGATATTGCATAAAGATTTTGAGATAGCCCTTCCTTTCTTATTTAGATATGGTCTTGTTGAGGTTTATGTTTTTTGAGTATTCCGGGGTTCTGAGGTTTATCGTTTCATGCATGGGACAGGAACTACCGGTCTTCGCGTTTTTTGACCCTTTAAATCTTTCTTTTAGGTCAAAAAGGTTTTCTAAATTAGTTATTCCTTTTGGTATCGTGTGAGACTTTGATTTTTCCATCGACTAATTTGTATGATGGCCAGTTTCCGTCCATTGTTCCTAGAATACTTCATCGTCAATGGCCAAGTCTTTAAAATTGTCTTGATTGGTCAGAAATTTTATAATATGTTCGTCTCCTTAAAAAACCTTCCAATTAGAAATATTGTTGGGCACCGAGGGTTTATATAGAAATTCTACAGTGAACTGAGAGGCTTCATAATCTTCTAGAGGTGATAGCCTTGAAGCAACGGTGGCTAGAGATTCAGCAAGAGATTTCTTTGCTCTGGGGATTGCTGTGAAGTTGAAAGCTTTGAAATGTTTTATTAGCCTGTGCACTTCCCGTTGGCAATTATTTAGGTGTGGAGAGTTGCAATATATAGTTTTCCTTATCTGTTTGACAATGATTTCAGAGTCTCTGAAAACATTCAATTCTTGGGCATTCATGTCTATGGCTTTCTTTAACCCTTGTACTAGAGTTTCATACTCGATAGTGTTATTTGTGCATTTGAATTATAGTCTACAGGACAGGAAATGTCTTTTGCCTTTTGGATTGATGAGGATACACCCTGCTCCTGACCCCTCTTATGATTTAGATCCATCAAAATATAGGGTCCAAATTTGTGGGAAAAAGGTGTGAACTTCCTCTTTCCTATTACTTTCTTCTTTTCCTCCTGTTAGTTCTGTGATTTCTAGCGCAGTTTCTTGGCAGAAGAGATTTTCCTTCACCGTCGTCAACAATTCCTCTCGAAAAATCATTTCGTAGTTTTGAGTAAGAGGGACATCAGATGAGAAAGGGAAAAAGTTCTCGAAGTAGGAATCGCAAGAAAAATTGCCTAGCATAGGGAAATCCATCAATGAGGGCTCGTTTAGGGTTTCTAGGTCAGTGACAGTATGTTTCATATATCTTTCCCTATCAATTATGATCGTATTTTTGTGTCCCTTTAATGGTAGCTAAAGGTGTGCCTAGTCTGTACTAAAGTATCCATTTAACTTTTCAAATCAATCTCGGCTTAATAATAACCCGTACACTTCTGGGATATCTACTACAATGATGTCAATCACTTGCACAAATTTAAGATGTGTCATTATTATGATCATTACATCTTTGAGTTCTCCCATGACCTTCACCTGGGTTCTGTTTAGTTGAATTACATGTTTATCACTTTTGAGAGGGACTGCGTTTATTTTTTTTCAAATAGACAGTGGAATAACATTAGAGGATGCTCCTGAATCAACCAAACAGTTATGGAAGTTTATGTTAAAGACTTTGAATGTTAAAAGGAAAGGTGGGCGTTCACTGAGGTCCTTCTGCTCAAGGAAATACTTCAAACTGTTGTGATTGGTCTTGACCACGAATTTGCTGCCCACCAAATATTGTCTGAACTTGGTCAAGGCATGCATGATTGCCAAAATATTGTCTCAACTTGGTCAAGGTATGCATGATTACCAGCACATTTCCCTTTGTCATAAATGGAGTACAACTTTCTAGGTTGACTAAGATTTCAGCTCTCAAATACAATGGGGTATCCTCCTTGCATCAAAACTGCAACGATCCCTTCGCTTAATGTATCACACTTCTAGTACAAATGGCAAGGTGAAGTCCGATAGTGCCAACACTTCCTCGGACAAGTGCCCATGACTTCTTCATGTGATCAAAGGCTTTCTATGATTTCGTCCAAGGAAGGCCCCATGCTTGGTAAGATCAACCAGTGGTGCTCCAATTTGAGAAAAACACAGGACGAACCGCCTGTAATAGCCACACAGCTCGAAGAAGCTCCTCAACTCTGTAACATTCCTGGGTGTTGGCCAAAATCCATAATGGCCCTAATCTTATCTTGGTGCACCTATACACCCTATGCACGGATGATGTGGCCTAAGTAAATAAACTCTGTCATACCGAACTCGGACTTGGACTCTGGCATATAATGACTGTGCCCCATGATGCTCAATACCTCATCCAGGTGTCTCATATGATCTTTCCATGACCAACTATAGATCAAGATGTCGCCGAAGAAAACCAACACCGCATTTCCTTTAATCGACATCCCCGAATATGGTTCATGCAATAATCGAATGTCAGTTGGTGCATCTTCATATACTCAAATGGCATAACGAAACTCATGTCCCAGACATCGAATGTCATTCTTCTATGTCCTACTCTCGCATGTTGATCTGATGATACCCAAGAGAGTAGATCAATTCTTTTAGAGAAGAAAACTTCCTCATGTAGTTCATCCATCAACTCATCAATGCGGATAGGGTACCGTTTTATGGTTTTCTTGTTCAAGGCTTAGCAATCAATGCACATCCTCATGGTGCCATATTTCTTCAAAACTAAGACAATTGAAGAAGCAATGGGTCGCTAGGATCGGTCTGATGTGTCCCATCGCCAACAATTCCTTTCATTGCCTTCTATCTCATCCTTTGAACCTCCTAGATAACGATAGGTGATCATAGGTTTGGCCCCTCCCTCCAACTTCCAATGGTGTGCTCAAACCCCCGCCGTGGTCTCCGTGGAATTGCCTAAAGACCGCTTGATGTTGTCCCAATAAACCTTTGATCTTCATATGGTATTGTTGTCAACCTTCTCAATCCTTTCCTGAGTAGTGATCAAGCATTCCACGCAAGCATATGCTACCTCCATATGTCTGAATATCCTCTCCATCCTCTTTGGTGACACTCACATAAGTGCTCCTGCCGACATACCTCTTAGAAAAACCTTCTTCCCATCCCGATCTCCGAATCCCATTTCCGTTTGGTAGTTGGTGGTGATTTTTCCTAAGGTAATCATCCATCGAACTCCTAACACCAAGACTGTGTTCCATAGGTCAACCACATAAAATGTGTCTCTCATCGTGTAGTTGCCTAACTTCATCTCTAAGTTTGAACTTTGTCTAGACACTCCACTCTGTGGCTTATATCTGTACTGCAACATCAAACCCTTCAAACTCCTATGTCTGAAGTGCCCGCTTCGATACTAGTGAAGCGTCGATAAAATTGTGGGATGCCCAACCATCTATCGTGGTGATTGCCTTTTGCCCTTGAATAATCCCTCTGACACGGAGGGTATCATACCTGGGAACACTAAAAAATGGTTGCTATGACTCCTCCCTTCGCTGGTTTCCTCCTATTATCCCGCCACCATGAAGTTGTGGGACTACTAGAGGATGGACTCTCACTGCGTCGGTTCACGGGAGGTTGTTCCTCTGCTGGTGTTGAATCCTCCTCCGAACTAGTGGATCCACTATCCTGCTCTTCCTCCTCACTCCATGCTACCCGTCATACCTCAATATAATGAATTTTCCTTGCCCATGCACTCAGTGGGTCAGGGGACCCAAGGTTCTTTGCATCTAAAGCAAAGCTTCTTCCTCACGAGTTCTCACCTAGTCTCATCATCCAACTTTCCGCCTTCCATTCTCTCCGAATGGCTTCATGTCTCATCCCTCTCAAATAAATGGTTTGGAGAAAGTTTTAATCTTTGGCACTGAAGGTCTCATCTCGAGTGTGAAGGATGGAATATTGCAAAGTGGGAGGCATGTATTCCTTAACCCATCCTTCCTCTCAGCCTGTGAGACCTTCAGGAATAGCATATCAACCTGGGTTTTGATATATATTTCATTGCCATGGCTACCCGCTAAAATTTAGTGATGAACACTTCTATTGTGCTTTTCTCAACTGGGCTAGATCCCTCAAGTGTATCTCGAGATCCTTCCTAAAAAACCTGTCCATGATCCTATCTATAAACTCCTATAGGTGATGTGGATGTGACCCAATGTCACCAGTCCATGATACCACCACTGCTGTGCCTCACCCCGGCACGTGGAAACCGATGGCCTCGCCTTCGATCATTGGGTTGAGCTTGTAGTATGTGTTTAGCTTCTATACCCAAGCTCAAGGTGTATTTGGACGATCCTTGGAAAGAAGGGATGGTGAGTTTCCCCACTGTGATGAACAGGTTATGCCCTTGTTGCTGCTGTGATCCTCCCCTCTCAAGGGGTTCTCTAGGGCGGTTCCTAAGTCCGAGTCCACAAGCATTCTCACTCTGTCATGTCCCCATGGGAAGCTACAACCCAATGTTGCATATCACTCTCATACGACTTAAAAGTGCTTTTTAAACTTTTAGCTCAATGTCACTTTCCTAATATAACACCTGCGACCTGAGTGACCTCTAGTAATGTTGTTTACCCCTATTTGGCCTTGGCTAATCTGTGGTTTTAAATTCATTGCTTCTCTTTTGGAGCTCCTATTTGAAAGGGACATTACAAATGAAAACATAAACTTGTCTCTCGGGTCCAAAGGACTTCTCAATTAAAGGCAACTCGAAATAGTTCTTAACAAAACCAAATGTAAAATGAGAGTTTTGCAACAACCATCTAATCTTCTTCTACCACTTGGCTGATGCCCTTTTATTTATAACATAAAATTAACTAAAATAACAACTAAAGTACAGATAAGCAAAACAAAATTCCCCACATGGTGTTCTCTCCTATGAGTTGTTCTATGAGTCATCTCAAGATATCACTTAAGAGGGTGACTTTCTCAGACTTCAACCATTGGATGAACAGATCCTCGCAAGTATTGGCATATGGGAATCTATGTTATTCCATCGGTACGTGGGATCTCTCTATCTCTACCGCATGTGCTTAATACTTGACTATACTGGCACTCAACTATTGCAGCATAGCCCAAGATTTGATCAGTCCTCCATAAACTCGTCAAGAATCGACTGGCCATGGTCGCCACCTTTGCTATTTCTTTGACCTAGGATGAGTCTTGCTCGGTGTGCAAATTGACTATGTCACGCAAGTCTAATAAAAATGTCTTTAGGGCTGCCAAACTCAAGGAGTCCGATGTATTTCACAACCCGATTAATCTTGATCTAGTGTTTTTCACACTTGTCCCATTTCTATTGGATCTCTCGATGAGGTTCCCGAGCCATTTTTTCCTAATACTCAACCAATTTCCTTAAAAGAGATCGAGGTCGCTTCTAATAGTTAAATGTCGTATTCTTCTATACTAACTCGTTGACCTGTACCATGTAGTCAACTCTCTCCATGGCTTGTTGCACTTTCTTGTACCAATTGTCCATATATTTACACATCGCAAGTGCCATGCGAGGGGTGTCTTCATGGAGCTCGTCTATCTTCGCAGTGAATAGGTGTTGCTTGTTTGTGAATTTGTTGTAGGCCTCCTGTAATTCGCTCCTTAGGAACACTGCGGCTTGTGTGGTGTCTTGGTAGTATTTCGCCAAGTGGCGCAAATGGCCCTATTCCTTCAGGGAAACAACTAGCTCTTCTCCATCTCTTTTAGCTCTATCCAGGTATATGTGATTGTCATCCCTGCGGTTGGATGAGTTCGAACGCCTTGTAGCATGCTCTATGTTTATTAGATGTTCCTCCGTAGTGATGAGGATGGAGTGATTTAAAGTGATCCTCCTCTTCTTGGTGGTTCAATGCATGATATATTTCCTTTTCCAATCATAAGAGATGGCATGTATGTCAACGACTTCATCCATGGGTTTGGGGATTTGTTGATTTCCTGTAGTGAGTTTATTCCCCAGACTTCCAATGGTATATACTTATTCAAAACTGGGTTCTTTAATTTTCTCCCTATTCTCTGAAGGCCCGACTTTTGTCTATTTCTCATCGGGGATTTGAGTACCGATTGAAATTGAGGCATTGGGGGTATGCTCAGTACGTACTTGATCATCGATCATTGAGACGTCGCTGATTTCCTGTTGTAAAGCCTCTTCCTTTTGTTCACCCAATCTTGGCTCATCCTTAGGGCTGTCCGCTTGAGTCTTTGGTGCATTGGGCAGTTGAGTGTGTAAGACACTTTCGATTTCTTGTTCGTTATGTGGAAGCCCCTGAGTTTTAGTGTCAAGAATAGGGGAAGATGTCTTCCTGTCCCTTTCTTCTTCGATATGCATAGGAGTCACAAGAGACACTGGCTCTCATCATCATCATAGATCTTTATTAGCTCACTTAAGGGTTTTGATGCAACAATCCTCCTCATGTTTTGTCTGCCTCATTGAGCTAAAACACCGGCCGACGACATCCGGGATGGTGGCGAACTGCTGTGGTCTTCAAATTCCAAGAATTTCATCAGATTTAGATCTGTGGCCACTTGGGCCCATGGCTTCTATCCCATTGTCTTCGTGGGAGTTCTGCCATGTTTAGGATGTCCTAGCCATATTGTACCGATCAATTATTCGTTGTTCATGTTCTAACATGAGTAACTCCCTCTCCTATGCATCTTGAGCTCGGGGACTTTATCTGGTAACTGGGTTACCAAGGAATTGGCTGCTTCTCGACCGCTACCTAGGGCGTGTTTCCTGCCACTGACCACTCAACATTTTCCTGGCCCCGAGGGCCCCTTGAGAAGATTGTTCTAGGATATTTTCCTATTCATCCAGGCTCATGGCTCAACCTGTTCATCTTAGGGTCGACCATCCTATCCCCAACTTCATCCCAGTCCCCGAAGGCTCGCGGGAAGACCCCATCCTCAAACCTGCTAGGGTGTAAGGGTTAGAAAAGACTTACACTTTTGATGCAGAGCCAAGACTAGACCCCTTGGGTCATGTTTATGGAAATGAATGATCTGGAATCAAAACTCCAATTGACTCAATCCTTCCCCGGCCATCTTGAGCTATGTCTTTTACTTGGTAGAAACCTATATGGAATCCATAAGGTATAAATTCCCGCTTCATCTTTCACAAGGTAGCATTGTAACCCTTGGCAGATGGTCCGGTAGAAAATTAAACCACAACAAGCCTGGCTTCTGTGGACATGCTGGTAGATATGAGGGTGCTCCAAAGGTCTCCGACACCCTAATGTAGGTACTATGTTCAATGCATACCAATGCACGTAATCTTTTGCTATCATCTTTTGCACACAACATAGCCTTGGTAATTCTTTCTTGAAAAGAATAAAATGAATGCTGCGATGAATCTTACTCATAGATGAGGGAGTATGATTTTTTACACCTTTTCTCCCATAAGGCACTGAAATACACATGGACAACTAATTCTGAGACATGCCAACTTAACCCCATCCCTAGAAATACATTTCTAGCACAAATTACATCTAATAAATATGAAGCCATGTAGAAGAATGGAATCTCTCCTTCTTTCGGCGTCTGAGCTTGTTGTATGCAAGTACTTAGTTGTTTGGAAATGATGTATCCCCAATTGAAACTGCTCTTGGATATTGCCATTGTATATGCTAAGGGCATCCACACATCTGAAAATATGGAATAGTACTTCTCACCATATAATCGACAGATTAGTGCCATCAAGTAGATGTATGGCTTTCTCAGGTTAATTGTTCCATACCAGACATTGCTCCAATTAGTGAATTTTTTGTCCTCCTTACACCATGAGGTCATCAACTGACTGGTGTCGTGGAATTTTTATAACTTCACCACGAAGTCTATTTTTAGTCGCTCCTCTGGGTCTCTAAATTTGTAATAATTATGCACCTCTACCTGAAATTCGGCCAATAATTCTCACCATCATCGCCATTAATCAAAAATTTTATGGTCCAGCGGGTCGGCGAGCTACACTTCATGAGTTATATGTAGGGGAACACTGGAGTTCTTCTTCCCACCATGTGCAGGTATGATCTTCGAATGTTCGAAAACACTCCATCATCGAGGTTTCTCATATCGAGGTCACTGTGCATGATATATTCTAAGAATTCTTCCCAGATGATTTTCTTTAAGAGTTCTCCCCAACGTGGGAGTACCGCCTTGGTCCCCGTGCTTGCCTCCATGTCTCCAAAGGCAGGAGGTTGAGTGAAAAACTTCTTGGTAGATGTCTTTATGACTGGTTCCGGCCTTTGGGGTACCCTTAATTAATTTATCACGTTGAGAAGAGCTCTCCTACTGATTCCTTTAGCTTCACGCCTTAGAGATCACCTCGGTGTGGGTTTCTTTGGAGGTATTGTTCCTACAATCAAACTAAACCTTTAGGGCCTTGGTGTACATAGCGACATCGGATAAAAAATGTATATATGAAGTGAAAACAAAAAAATCCGTGACCGGTACATACCCGTAATGCTTGCTAAACCTTTGTTGTTTGATACTCACGTTATCTCGGAAGCTTTTGAATTGCTCGCCTCGCCTGGTGCTCAAACTCACGCACATAATGATCTAGTTTACAATGGCTCAAGAAAATTTAAATTGGGAAGAACTTATTGTGTCGCATAAACCATTCAATTCAGATTATGAGTGAAATTTCAACAAATCGACCGCCGAAAACTCTAAGCAAATTTAATTCATCATGGGTTTACGGAAGAGGCGCTGAGGGTGATGTGTTCTATCAGTAAATCCAAACGGTCCTTTTGATTCGCGCACAAATTAGCAACTAATGCAAGATTTGGAATTAATTAGTCCCTAAATGCTCAATCTAAACATTATCTATCTATAAACATCCCATCATGTCGCTTTCCTAGTGGGCGAGTTGGGGATCGACAATGTATTATGGATGTTTTCATTGATATCCTTCTGCAAAAAAACTCGGCCACTGATTGATTTCATTGTATGGTGTTGACGTGGAAAAACTGGATTGGGACATGTGGCAATGAAGATCGGTGACTTAAACCGTGAGTATTAGTTGGAGTCGTTACTTCCTTTCCTGCCAGCGTTTAAATCCAAAACTATCTTGTCGATGCCAAAAGGTATCGGGGATCAACGATCGGGAATAAACCTCTCGAATATTTTCCTTTAAGAAGGCTCAAAATTTCGGCGTCAAACACATATAGGGAATCAGTGATTGGGGGAAAATTCCTTATTGTGGTCGCAATGTTCGTCGTGATTCGGTTTTCTCCGATTCCAATTAGCGTATCAGGTATTAGCTATCAGCGATATCGCTTCCTTTCCTTTTAAACGTAACTCCCTTCGCCTTTTACCGGAGCGTCAAGGGGATCGGTTGTTGACGATATTCGTATGAGATACTTGTCGTGAACAAAAACTTCCTTTCACCGATATCGGTGAAGATCGACGCTCGACGATTAAGGTTTTTCGAGTGATTATTTTCACCTCTTTTAATTTCTTCCGGCGCTAAATCTTGAGCCGCCGGGTGAAGTGTTTCAGTTGTTGATTCCTTTATTTAAGTGTTAAGACTTTTAAATTCATGATGTTTCATAGAGTTAAATAAACCATGGGCTAATTGATGAGAGTCAAGAGAACAAGCGAAGACAAAACATTTCAAAAGGAAAATCAAATTCAGATAGTGCAGTGACTCAAGTGGTACCCAAAAGTTGAAAATTGACATAGGATTTTTAGGGTGTTTTGAGTGCTCAAATGTGTTCCACGATAAATATTGTGTTAAATTATTGATGCATAATGTAATTAAAAAAAGAAAATTGATAAATTAATATGTCATTGATTCACCCCCTCTCGACAAGGTCCGATCCTTCACATACCATCAAGATCTTACTCAAGCCCTTATCCACACATAGAAACTTGACCTATAGGGCATTCATTCATACATCACTTTTCTATCTCATTCCTCTAGGCTCACCGAGATTCCTCCCTTGAGGTAACCACTTCACCTCTAAAGTGGCGGGAACACCTATCTAAGGTGGTAATGGTGGTGCTTTCTTGTTGTCACCATTTTCGTGGTTTTGGGTCAATTTTGCCTCCAACTCTACAAATTATGATAACAATCCTAAGCAGTGTTATCAGCAGTAGTCAACATTTCCCTAAGGTTTCCTTTAGTTTGGTATCTTCCTATGATGAATCTAAGACAAAAAAAAACATAGTTCTTAGAGTGCCTCCCTGGAAATGACACCGTACGACAGCAGGTATATGTCTTCCTATTGTTTGTATTTTTTCATAATACACAATCATTTAATCTATCAACCTAAAGTCTTGGGTGATCTTCTGAGGCCTGCATAAAATTCACCATATCAACTACTCATCAACTATGACTCATTAAGATGTACCAACATCGTCAACAATACACCTCATGTATAAAAGCAACTCATCAACTACTACTTGTCTCAACCATAAAAATCTAACATTTCAAAATTCCTCAACCAATATCCCTCAACAATTTCATCATCATCCAAATCTGATTTTGTAACTTTGTAATAGACTGGGTGTATATGATCACACACCAAGTAAACCTTCCTTAACTTTTAACAACAAGAGACTAGTAATATCAAACTTTTCTTTAGTCTCACATGACTAGTTTTGGATTATTCAACCCTAACTTGAAATAATCATAACTATGTAACCTGTAATGAATAAAGATATGAAAAATAGTACACAGTTGTTCTTTAGTGTGTTTTATGCAATTCATCCACAGGTGTCACTACTTGGAACCTCTCAGAAAACGAGTTATAGCAAAAATGGCATACCTTGTTGAATTCTAGCTTATTATAGAGAGCGATCTTGTAGAGCGTGCCCCACATGGAATATTTGTTGTATGGATATGAAAATTTTACATAGAATACTACAGACTGTACTCTAACCAATACATTTGGTCTTACTTAATTTGGTTCTGTTATGAAGAATTTATGGTGTTTTTACCTAAAACACATGTTTTAGACTAGTTTCAAGACTAGCCACAAACCCTATTTTCCACGGAGTGTAACTCCAAAAATACAATGACCCATAAGATGAAATTTGTACCACAACTACTTGGATACGTTTTCTCAATGTCCTGTCAATTTCACAGTCTGAATCATTCTAGAAAAAAAAATTATTGTGAAATTGGTGAGATGACCTGTAAATAACATACCTTAGAAAACATCATCAAAATAATTTATCCTCCCTTGAATTTCGGCCTTCTTTACTTCACCTTCTCTCTGAAATTAGGCTTAGATGTCCTTTGGTTACCTCAATCACCTGTAGATATTCAATATGCTCAAGTGTGATGTAAAATGAGAGAGTCTTGCCTCTTATTTATACTTTTATGTAGCTTTCTCAAGGGGTTACCTTTTAACCATCTTAACCCACTTTCCTTATTTTAGGGTTAACCAACTTCTAACCACTTGTCC
>SNQJ01S0244996.1:0-13224 GCA_010110895.2 Picea sitchensis
AAGAGAGAGAAGACAAAAGCCACACAAAAGGATTCCAAGGAAGAAAAAGTCCAAAATACCAAAAATAAGGATGAAGTATTATTGAGTGCCACATGTTCAGGGGGAGCATCCCCACAAAAGAGAGTTACCTTTTTCCATTAAAATCAGGGGGAGAAGCCCTACCCTTTTCCATTGATGTCAAAGGGGGAGAGAAATTGGGATCATGATTATAGGGTGAGAAGGAGTGTTTCCATCAATGACAAAGGGGGAGATTGTTGGAAGATTGGTTGTTGTCATTAATGTCAACCCTAGTCATTGGTTTTGGACTGCAAGATTGATGAAGGTATTTGAACATGAAGGATAGTGAACATGAAGACACAAAACCCATGGATTTATAGTATATATCATGTTGTTTCCAGTGGTAGGTAGCATGTCACGTGGATCCTCATGGTTGAGGAGAAATGAATTTTTGAATATGACAAAGTGAATTGAAGAAGGAAGTACAAGTCGGCCCTGAAGATAATTAAAAAAAAGAATTACAAAATAAAAAAGTGTCAGGTCGGCCCTAATGTTAAAAGGAAGTGACATAAAGGGTATAAATACATATCATCATACATTCATTTTATACACACAAGTCGAATTTGAGAGGAAATCTGAAGTAAAGAAGGCCAAATTTCAAGGGAGGATGAAATCTTTTGGTGATGTGTTCTAAGGCATGTTATTTACAGGTCATCTTACCATTTTCACTATAACTTGTTTTCTAGAAATATTCATATCGTTAAATTGATATGGTATTGAGAATACATAGCTAGGTACCTGTGGTAAAAAATCCAGATCTTTGTTCACTAGAATTTTGGAGATACACTCTGTGGAAGAGAGGGTTTTTGACTAGTCCTGAAGCTAGTCATAAACAAGTGTTCTGGGTAAAACAAACATAACTTATTCATAGAGAATCCAAATGAAGTGACACCAATTTCATTGAAAAGAGTACGTGCTATAGTGTCTTTTGTGCTAGTTTCGTAATGGAATGTTAAATATTGAGCACGGGACATTCTGTACAATTTCACTCTCCTGAATAAACTGGAATTGAATAAGGTCTACCATTCTCCCTATAACGTTTTTTTGGGGAGGATTCAAGGAGTGAAACTTGGAGGAGTTTCAGAGAATACATTGAGTAATATTATCTATAGGATCAGAGTATTCCAAGAATTGAATAATTGCATAACTTGAATAAGTCTCAGGAAGAATTATCAGGTTCTATGTGATGGTTGGTTGATGGTGATGATTCAATGTAAAGTTTTATTATCTCTCATATATTCTTGGGTGGAAGGATGGTGCAAGGATGAAGAGGTAAAAAATCTCTTGATATTGGAGGATTTCATCTTCCTCTTGGAGGTTTATCCCTCCCTTTATATTTGAAAGTTGTAGCTACCTTTGGAAGTCATTACTTCCCTTGAATAATAACTATTAATTATTTCTCATATATTGTGCATGATGTATTTTGGTGTATTGGTGTAACTCTTATACTATTGTTCATTTCTCATTGGATATAATTGAATAGTTTAAGTATAAGTTGAAAATCGTTTAAATTGTACTTGATACTGATTCACCCCCTCTCAGTATCAACAATTATTTTGTTGAACATTAAAGTAATTGCGCATCTCCTTAATTCTAAATTGTAAAAAACATCTTACCGAATCAAAAAATATAAATTATAAAATCTAAAAACTTTAAATTCTATAAATTCTATGGTTTAAAAAGTTAACTAAGAATTCAAACTTTTGTTTAATACAAATTATGCTCCTTGTCTATCTTTATATGTTTATCTAACATGTGTTTCTTCTTTGAAGGTTATAGGTTCAAATCCACAAAAGGTAGGATATATATACCTTGTACACTAATTTGATATTTTGTTGTACCCTTAAAAATAGATTATTATTAATACTACAATATACAAATTAATTAGTATCTTAAAAAAAAGAATATTAAATATTAATAGATAAAATAATTTAAAAAATAAATAACTGAAATTTATATTAAAAAGACAAAAATGTTGATCACTTAATCAAGTTGTTAATTTTCTATTTTTAAGGATTTATGATTTACTTTATTGTATTTGTTATATTGCATTTGAAGAATATTGAAAAGTTAAACAATATATTTCTAGTTTCAATATTTATCATCTTGCTTCTTTTAATGGTTCCAATATTAATCATATGGTATCATAGTATTGAATATTTAAAATTCCTTTTTAATGAATGTCATTGTTATGTTCCTTAAACTTTAAAATTGAATTAAAAGCAATGTATTAAAAATGATCGCACTTGAGCTAGGGAAAATGTGACATCCTCATCCCTGTTGTAGTCTAAGGGAAAGTAACAGAAGTTATCAATAGATCCTTAAATAGAGAAATACAGATTACAACATGATATATAGAGACACATAGAGACACGAGTACACATACACAAGAAGAGGGAGAATCATCAATGCATTTTATTAGATAGCCAAAACAATATCTCTCTTTACAATACATAGCCATGTGTGTGTGTGTGTGATATACAGTTACTAGTCGGTTATATTTCTTAACTGCTTGGTTGAGCGACTCTAATTGTATATTCAACTTACTTCCCTAACCGACTTCTTTAGTTGACTTGACTAGTCGTCTGGTGGGTCTAGTCGACATAGCTGAATAGCCCCTACAACATCCCCCCCCTCAATTCCTTTCTCATCCCGAGCAAGGGGGGAGTGTGTTTATTACATTGAATATTTTTGACAGGTTCTAATGGGGCCCCTGAAGAAGTTTTCACCTGTAGGTTATAACAGATTTTGAAAATGTTACAATATAAGAATGAAAAATAAGAGAAGAGAGTGTTGATTTCAAGACTTGATAGGATTAGTTTTCTTTCATGTTCATGTATTTTCGCTTGGCCACATGGTCTGTTCATGTATTTCTTCAGGAATATCCCACTCATGCATTTTGACATTTGTTGGTAGAGGTGTCATTTTGAATTTTACATGTGATTCCTCCGATCATTCAATGATTACATCTAGAGTCCTTGAATTATGGTTTGTGGTCAGAATGTTTGACTCAAAGGGCATGGGATTGAAAAATTGGAACTTTTGTTGAAAAGTCGATGTAGCCTCTAACTGTTCTGCACATTGATTCGGTAGACCTATGTTGAGTTGAGAAAAAGGTACAAATATCCTGCTTATTTCTATGGTTTGTGATATATTCTTGATTGAATTTTCTATTAATTAGGAGTAATTAGGAAATAAAATGATTAAAATGTCTTCTAGAAATGTTATTGAATGATATTAGATAATTTCTGAATTCCGTTTTGAATTGTTTGATTTTATTGCAGAAATGGACAATTGTTGTTACCTCAAGATAATTAAAGAGATCCTGAAGATACATAAGCCATTAAATATCGAAGGAATCAGGGGAAAAGCAGTTTAGAGGAATATTGACTCTCTATTTTGTAATCTTAATAAATGGTAAAAGAAATCCTAAGGATCTCTCGATCCTCGGGATAACTTAATTTACTCATGTCAATGTAATATATAGAGGATGATAAACAATAGAGAGATATCCAAGAAATTCAATCAAACATTCAGATCTCTGAATTGCTCTGTATAAGCAGTCCATTATAAATGATTTACCAGTTATGGAATTAATGAAAGCCTTGAGCGTTTTGATCATCTTTGTGTAATGAGTTTTTTGCAACAGTAACTTTTGAAGAATGTGGGCCCAATCGGCAGGAGTTACTGTCTCATCTATAATCATATCAATTCTATTTCAGTTCTGTGATTTAAATTTTCTTGCAACAATTAAGATAAATTCGTTAGTGTGTTGATTCTTTTATATTTTAGCTATGTTGTTCAATTGCAGAGAATAAATGTTTTATTTTTAAAGATTATCGATTGTTGTTCCATTTCTAATTTATGCTAGTTTATTGCTTGTGAATTCCTTTCATTTTCACATACACTATTCCTTTTATCAAATTCACATTTGATGTTCCTTTCACTTAAATTCAAATTTTTTGTTCCTTATTAATTATACAGTAATTCATTGTTCTTTTCGAGTGGGTTAAATAATCATTGATAGATTGATTCATTAAGTGTTTCCGCAGATTAAAATATTGTTTCTTAGTTATACAAATTGAACAAACTGATTGAATTTTTGATTCGCAGTTTGTTAGTGATCAGATTACAATTCTCTTAAGTGAGTTATTAGTTTCAAAGTTTTTAATGAAAGTGTCAAGAATTTGATTATTGCAATAAATTAGATAGGCTCAGATTTGATTTAACTGAATTATGTACATGATTTGAACCTCCATGACTATCTGCATAGACTTTGCTGACATTCTTGAAATAGAAGACGAATCCTCGGTTGATAAATTATTGTTAGACTAAGGCTATGTTTAGGACATCTTTAGAGCCCAACATTTTGGTGTCGTTGCCGGGGAGAATTTAAGAGATAGAATAGGTTGCATCTATGAAGGATGAGGTATTGAAAATGGAAGGTAAGAACCTACGTAGACAAAAAGTAGAATTCTTGTGCCAACACCTACCTTCATTTGATGCATAGAGGTTATATAGGTGCATAGAATTTGTGTCTATTTGTATGACTAAGAAGAAAGAACCTGAAAAATTAAAACCCCCACCAAAAAATACAAAATCCCAGGGCTCGTTGCCCCTTGGAAGGAGCACTTTCATAGATGAAATCATCCTAAAAGATGAATCTCAAGCCTCGGTTGAACCTCAAAAAGTTTCTACCCAAATCCCTTAAGAAACAAATTAACCAACTGTAGCTCATGCTGAGGTTCATAGATGAATTGAAGGGACTGAAAAAAGTTTCGAAAATACTCATACTCCACCTCTCAGTCCTTTAGACAAGGGAAATTATATTAATTTGAAAGAAGGATAAGGGGAAACTAGTGCAATTGTTGAGGCAAACCCACCACCACCTGAACTTGGATCTCATGTAATTATGATAGGAGAAGGAACACCTGAAATCCCAAATATAGGTAGCGTGATTAAATATCCTAAGGGACCAAGTAATCAACCATCCCGAATAAAACACCCATACCAAGAAATCCTTGAATGCTATTGGAATATTTTTGGCCAAATGGCACATCCAAATCAACCACGAACCTAGACTTCCACTTTGGAATATCCTATAGTTGATCTGGTTGCTAATTCCCCAATGAAAGCCATTCCACTACAGAATCTTCCAACCTTCAATTGATTATCTCATAGGACCCTGATGCGTTCTTATTCGAGTTTGATGTCCTCTGTAGAGGCTATGAAAACACCTCTGAACCCCAACAACTAAAACTATTTCCTTCCACCTTGAGAAGAGAATCTTTACGATGGTTTATGGGACTAGGGGGAGGAACTATAAATTCTTGGGATGAAATGAAACAAGCCTTCCTTACAAAATATCAATACTATTGTAGAACCAAGGATTTAAAGGATCAGATCTTTAAAATGACTAAAAGAAAAAATGAAACGTTAGAAGAATATATTGAAAGGTTTCAATATAACTTGCAGAGATCACCTTACTGTAGACTACCAGGTGAGGTACTCAAAGCCACTATAATAAAAGGTATGAAGGATGAATGGGTAGAAACATTGAATTTAATGGGAAAAGGTGATATTTATGAAGAAACATATGATGACATTTTCCAATTGTGCATCAGGTCTTCATGCAGGAGTTCACGAACCGGATCTGGAATATGAGCTCCCCTCACCAAAACTAGCAACATTACTAGCGGGGGTGCCACCGGAGCAGAAGTTGGTAATCTTCTAGAAAATTTTAAAACATAAATTTTGAGTACTATGACTACACAATTGGATGTTCTACAACTTAAATAGAAACAATCAGAACTAGAGTAGTCGTTGGCCCTATTTTTTCCACAATGTAGAACAAAACATGGTTCGAGGGAGTGTCCCTTGGATGTGGTTCGGATTTGCACCATCTGTGAAAAAGACCATGCGACAGAACAATGTCCATCAATCCCAAGACTAAAATATGTATTTAAATAATAAGAAGAGGAAATAGAACCAGTATATCATATGGCTCAACATCGCCAATGGCAGGCTCGTCCCCCAGGTACGCTACAAGATCCCTCTTCTTTCTTTTCTGGGCAGTATAATCAACAACATAATTCTGGAAATGCATGGAAGGGCCAACCATTTGCTAACCCCACTTGGCAGTCCCAACAATATCATACTACACCCTGGCCAAGTCAACCAGCTAAAAATCCCACCTGGCCTAACTTGCAATACCCTACCCCATTTTGGCAGAATTCAAATAATAACCCCTATCCTTCACAGTGGACTAACATAGCTACCCAAGCCCCCAATTGGAATCAAAACTGGAAGCACCCCATGACCAATCAACCCATGGGGATGGCTCCTCAAGCTCAACCCACTTTACAATCTCCACTTAAAATACCCCATAATCCTCAACCTCAAATGCGCCCTCAACTACCACCTCAACCTAACCTGAATCCTAATAACAGACCAACCCAACTTGTGAAAATTGTCGAGAATTTTGAGGGTGAAATAAACATTGTAGGGTGTAACGAACTCCGGTTGAGACAAGGGTGTATAATTTCTCCTGAGGAAAGTAACATTCATCAAGAACAGGAGAATGAGAATAATATACAACCAACAATAAAACCATTGATTGTGGTCATAACAGAAGAAACAGAACATGGGGAAAACACAGTCGAGCAACAAAATCCTGATGTAATTCCTCCTCCCCTGTTTCCCGAGAGGCTAATGATATCAAAACCGAAAATATATCCTAACTTTGATATCGTCGGGGAACCAAAGATTCTATGTGTTAAAATTCCACTCCTCTAGGCTTTACAAGACATCCCAATGTATTAAAAAACAATTAACAAATTATGTGGGAAGAATACCGTGAGGAAAACTAAGAACCCATCAACTATTCATGTAGTAGGAACTGTGTCTGATCTTATTCTAGGTAAGCATGAGCTAGTCAAGTACACAGAACCAGGGAATCTCGCAGTAACAGTTCAGATACAAGGTTTTGTTTTTCCAAATACACTGGTAGATTTGGGGGAAACCATCAATATTCTAACCATTGAGACCTGTAATATCCTGGATATCACCTCCTTCAAACCTACATCAATTATGTTATAATTGGATGATAGATCAGTGGTTAAACCAGTCGGCACATTACAATATATAGCAATTTCAGTCGACTCTTGGGAATACCCAGTTGAATTCCTAGTTATCAACCCAAGAAGTAGACTAGATGGAAGCCCATTGATATTGGGACGACCGTGACTAGAAACAATAGATGCATACATAAGATGTCACACAAGCAACATGGCAATTTCTAGAGGAAGTGCTACAAATAACCTTATCCTGTATCCTCCAGCTAAACCAAGTCTGCCTATCATACATCAACAGTTGCAACCACCTAGATATCCAGAAGAAAACCTATGATCTCCTCTCACACTGGAAGAATCCCTTAGGCTAAAAAACCAACTAGAATATGATGTGATGAATAGATTCATTAAAAACCTAGCCGTTATAAACAACCCAGTCATTAGTTTGTTGTTGTTTCTCATTCAAATCAGCATTAATATTCAGAAACCTCCTTGGTGCAATTTAAACCAAAATATCAGTAGACTTTTTCTTGGGAGTATCCCGACATGAAGGGCATTGATCCCCAAATCTGTACACATCATATCTATATTGAGAAAGATGCCCGACCCATCTGACAACCCCAACGAATATTGAATCCTCATCTCAAGGACGTTGTTAAAGAAGAATTACAGAAACTGTTGGATGTAGATTTCATATATCCTATTTTAGACAGTCGGTGGTTGTCTCCACTAGTAATCATCCACAAGAAGAATGGGAAGTGGTGAATCTATGTAGACTACAGAGAACTCAATAAATCTACCTAGAAGCACCACTTTCCCCTACCTTTTATTGATCAGGTCCTTGATACTTTAGCAGGGAAGGAGTTTTTCTCCTTCCGAGATGGATTTAGAGGTTATAATCAGATTTAGATTGCTCTGGAAGACCAGGATAAAACTACATTTACATGTCCTTGGGGTATCTTCGCATATAGAGTATTTCCCTTTGGATTATGTAATTCTCCAGCTACATTCTAGAGATATATTTTAAGCATATTTTCTGATTTGATTAATGAAGGACTTGAAGTTTACATGGACAATCTCATCCCTTATGGCACTGACTTTGATCAAGCCTTAAGCAATCTAGAGAAGGTATTGGAATGATCCATTGCTACCAAGATATGTTTGAGTCATAATAAATGTCATATCATGATGACTAAAGGTGAGGTATTAGGACACTATGTTTTTGAAGATTGAATCAAGGTAGACCCTACAAAAATAGAGGTAATCCTTAATCTACCTACACCGCATACACAAACTGAGGTACATAATTTCCTTGGCTGTGGAGGATATTATCGCAGATTCATAGAAACGTTTTCAATAATAGTTGCACCTTTACATTCTTTAACTGGTAATGTGGAATTTCAATGGTATGATAAGTGTGTTGTTGCATTTGCAGAACTCAAAAGGCTGGTTTCAACAACACTGGTGCTAAGAGGACCAAACTGGAAATTACCATTTCACATCTCTTCATATGCATCGGATATCGCCATATATGATGTCCTTGGACATGAAGAAGACAAGAAAACTTATGCTATTTATTTTATTAGAAAAAATATTACTCTCGTTGAATTAAATTACACAGTAATAGAAAAATAATTTTTAGCCATTATACATGCTATTAATAAATTTCACCACTATATCACAGGCTATCCATTATTTTGTATACTGATCATTCTGATATTAAATAATTATCTAACAAACCAATTACTAATGGACGGTTTACTCGGTTCTTATTACTATTGCAGGAATTCAACATCACAATAAAGGATTTTCCCGGAAGAGAGAATCGCATTGCAGATTTCTTGTCTTGCGTGCCAAAAACAGATACCTCTTTGATAGTTGAAGACCAATTTCTAGACGAACACATGTTCATTGTCACTATTAAGACGTTGTGGTATGCTGATGTGGAAAATTATCTTACAGTGGGGAAACTACCAGCAAACCTATCATCAAGAGAAAGGAAACTAATCGTTCAACGCAATGCATGGTTCACTTGGATCGGTGGATATATTTTCCACATAGGGTTTGATCTTCAGATCCGAATATCTGTAAGAGATGATGAAATTTGTGATGTCTTGAAGGCGAGTCGTGATGAGCCCTATGGCGTACATTTTATAGACTGTAGAACTGGGCATAGGGTTTTACAGATGGGATACTATTGGTCCTCAATATTCAAAGACGCAAAGAAATATGTCTAGGCCTGCGATAGATGTCAGAGGATGGGTCAACCAGGACAAGCTAATGAAATAAGCACAAGTAGTAGAAGAACCTTTCGAAAGATGGGAACTGGATGTTTTTTTCCCCTTCAACCCAAAATCAAATCAGAAATCTTATATAATAGTTGCAACAGACTATATGACCAAGTGGGTAGAAGTAGTAGCCTTGCCAAATGCAACTGAGGAAGTAGTCATCAAGTTCCTCTTTGAATTATTTGTAAGCTATGGATTACCCAGGGAAGTAATTACTGATGGAGGGTCGCAATTTACAGCACATAAAATCATGGCCACTCTGTGCAATTATCACAATAGACACAGAGTTACCTCCCCATACCACCCACAAGAAAACAGACAGGTGGAAAGTACCAATAAAGTCTTGGAGGAAATATTGACAAAAACAGTCTCAACAAACCGTCAAAATTGGGCAGCCATGCTTAGAAATGCCTTATGGGCCTATCACACAACATGGCGTAACACTGCTGGCTACTCTCCTTATCATCTAGTCTTTGGAAAAGAACCTATATTTACAATTGAATTTGATATCAAGACTCTAAGAATGGCCCAGGAAATTGGACTGGATCTTACGGAGGCACACACACAGTGCTTACAAAATCTCAATGATTTAGATGAAGCACGCATGTTCTCCCTTCAACGCACAACTATTATTCAACAATAGAGAGCTAGCTGGCATGATAAACATATCAAGAAGAAATCCTTCCAGAAAGGTGATTGGCCACTTCTCTATGATTCCAGATTTCGGGATTTTCCTGAGAAATTGCAGACAAGGTGGTTGGGACCATATGAAATCAATGAAGTTCATGATAATGGCACTATCACTTTAGTTACCATCGACAGGCCTGGTTCTCCTTTTCTGGTAAATGGACATCGACTACGAATCTACCATCAGTCACTCTCAAAAGAATCCTTTTTCCAAGAAGTATGTAATGATCCTATTGTTCATATTTTAGTTGGATGGGAAGGTAACCCAGCCACTTCAGCTTCATAAAATTGTTGTTTTTATCAACACTGTACATATTGTATATAGTTTTCTTTAAGCATTTGATTGAGTTTTTTTAGTTTTTTACTTCCTAGGAAAGTCATTATAAAGAGTTTTGGAAAACAAAAAACAAAAAATATGACTGTAATGAATATAATTAACACTTTTTCCTGTTCCTTATTCAAACTTCAAATTGCTCCTGTCTCACTTTGGAAAATCCATCGAATATAAACCTTTCTTTACACAGGATACGAATATGTCATGTTTGGCAACAAAAATAGGGCGAATGCACTGAAAGAATGCACAAATGTAGTAAATATAAAATGAATGCATGACACTAACAAACCATCCAATACTTCGATCATTGAATAAACCTACCCATAAAAATTGAATGAATTTAGTTGATGACTAATCAATCCTAGATTCGCCAAAACTAAAATGTCTACGGGAAGTTTCCAATTAGTTTATTAGATGGTTGAAACTTGAGAATCATCATTGTCGTTCATTTGAATGTAACTATTGTAGTTCCCTTTGTAATATTTTTGTTCCCTTTGCGGGTAGTATCGTTCATTCGAATGTAACGACTGTCATTCCCTTCATGTAATTGTTGTTCCCTTTGTGGGTAGTGTCGTTCATTTGAACGAAACAAATTTCATTCCCTTTGTTACAATTGCAGTTCCCTTTGTTGTGATTGTCGTTCCTTGTTACGGGTAGCATCGTTCAGTCGAATGTAACAACTTCTATCCCATTTTTTGCGATTTTCGTTCCTTTTCTTTTGGTAGCGTTGTTCATTCGAAAGAAACAATTGTTGTTCCTTGTTGCAGTTTTTCCTTATTGTTATTCCTTTCCCTTTAAAGTAATGACTTTTCACCAACAACACGTCCTTGTGATGCGTTTATCCACTCCTTTGGGTATGAAATTCACTAATTAATTTTCAGCAGAAACACTTCTAATTATCATAGTAACGATTTGTCATTTTTTTTTGTGGACTATCTAGCATACCTTATCAAATTATTTTTGGATTGATTTTTGGCCAACCTACCATGATCCAACCTACCATGATCATAAGAGAATAACATAAGTGAAATTCCCACTATGGCTACCACACCATGGAAATGGACTTTGGCATTTAACGTCAAAGGACAAAAGGTCTCATCACGAGCCGACTTGTTCACTTAGGTTACAATCTAGTGAGTGACATTGTCATTATCTGGCTACCAAACCAGGATAGTGGTATTTTTTGGAAAATATGATTCAAACTATTTATTGAGGATACAGGCTCATCTATGGGCTAAAAGGAAACCCTATCGAGGCTATGGATGCCTTCTTGCAGCAGTGGCTCTGCCTGTGGTATGGAAGTTTATCTTAAATGTGCTAACTTTTTTGTGTGTTCCTAGATTTCCTTTCTTAAAAAAGGGGCTATCATTTCAGCTATATTTAATACAAGGGAAAGTAACAAAGTTATGACACATGGAATATTTATAAAACGTGAAAAAAATTAAATTACTCAAAATATTCTTCCTTAAACATATTTGAACATAGGTATTTAAAACTTGTACTTCCCACGAAAGGTGTGATTATTGTTCATGATTAACATTAAGTGCTTTGAAGATTAAGTAATGATTGTTCTCCCAGTGGTGGAAGCGTAGTAATTACCCCTCACTTGAACTACCTGCCATCATTACGCTCGCACATATCGATGGTCGAGGTCGACCTTTTCATTTATCAGGGGGTGGATATTATCCACGTTTATCGATATATCATAATGATTACAATTAATGGGAAAATTCATATTTCTATATACATTTGGTGTTCTGTGATTTTTACCATTTATGGTAATATTTTCTCACATGATGGTCTAACTAAGTTTGCAGTCGAGAACAATAGTTTTGTTGAGTTGTTTACAGAAGACATGAGCGACTAAAGTGTCCGCCGAGAGCCCACATTACTTCAAGTAACCGACCAAGAAAGGGAAATTTTACATCGTCTAGGGTGGACAAAATATTTCAACATATTGCAGGGATACGAAATAAATATCATGCTAGCATTTTTCTAGAACTTACAGAGGGGATTCTCAATGATTCGAGACATACAAATTCTGGTCACTGAGGAAATTATAACATAGGTAATAGGCCTCCCAAACGAAGCCACATAGTCAACTGGGTAATACATAAAACTCAAGGAGGTTGTGGAGTCCTTCAAGGAACCAGGAGAAGAACTCGAAAAAAAAAAGGAAAGGAATCAACCCCACTGCTCTCAGCGAGCCATGGAGGGAGATAGTAGGATTAATACAGAGATATATCACATGTGATGGGCGATACGATGTGGTGAGACCGTGCCACCTAAAACTTCTAGCAACTTAAAATGGAGGTCAATGATAAATTTTCCATTATTTTTAAATTCCGTGTTGCATGAAGTTGCTACAAGGACCCAGAAGGCCAAAGGCCTTGTCAATATAATTAGTCACCATGGAGTAGTAAAATTAATAGTAAACAGGGCCTTGAGCCATACAAAAATCACTTGGGGAGATTTAATTGATCCCGATAGGCCCCTATAAATTGAAAAACCTGAAATACACCATGAAATTCCCCCACAGGGAATTGAGGCAGCCTGGGTAGGAGGAGACAATGCCCAAATTTAAATTCCAATACCCCAACCTGAAATGGAAGAAGACCCCATCCAACTGGAAGAAACTCAGACCATACAGGCAGAAATATCAAAGAAGAAGAGACAAAGAAAAATTTATGTTCCTGAAACCTCCACTATGAAAATAAGAAGGGGTAAAAAGACAGTCCACCCTGAAGACACTCAGGAAACTATGAAAATGGAACAAACCTCACATGAA
>SNQJ01S0244997.1:0-13224 GCA_010110895.2 Picea sitchensis
TTAGCATGAAAAGCAAGCCTTTTCCCTAGGTCAACTAAGACTAGTGCCTAAAGATTGGGCAAGGGGTCAACTATGTTAAAGGGTGTTTCTTTATAAAAGATTACAAATTACTTACAAGTTTACAAAAGAATAAATCCAATGAAAGAATACCATATACAATTACTTACAATAAAGAATGCTAGGATACAAATTATACAAAGCAAGCTAACCACGTTTTACTTCTATGTGTGTAGGATATCAAAGAACAAAAACATTAAATCACATCACTAGATTTATGAGTTCATCATCAACACATTATATCGCCAACACATTCCAAAGATTTAGAAGATTTAAGCACAACTGTTATGAAGATTATTGAAGATGATTCACACTCTTGATTATTAAACCCCCAAGTATTCTATTAGGTTTGGTCTAGGATTTAATTATTAGGCTTTTCTTAAGATTTATCAAGTTTTAATTAGCTTTCACCAAAGCCTCCTCCTCCTATTGCCAAATAACTGCTGGATGCTCAAGATAGTATGGCAACGAGGCCAACCCTAGCAGAACCAGTCAGCCCAAAACAAGAGTACTTCCCGGAGAGGACACACACCTGGTGTGCCACAGGGCAGTCCCCTGCCACTACCCTCCATTGTTTTCCTCAAGCCCCATTTTAGATGGTGAAGATGGTGGTCTAAGGTACCCTAAATAGTCTATTAAGTATATAAGTTGATTAGGTAGACTTTTAGGTGGTTATTAGAGTGTTTAGAAGATTTTAAGGCACTTTTTAGGTGCAATTTAGTGATATGGCCGAAATTGTTATTAGCTTTTAAGTGTGTTGTCTTAAGTTTAAGCAATTGAGTATATCAACACATGTAAAGCAAATAAAGAGATGGCTGAAAAAGTAAGACTATCACATGCACAATGAGTGCTTGCTATGAAACAAGAGAACTATGGCAAGAACAACTTGCCTTAAAGAGATAAAAGAAAATTTAAAGTGTTTGCCTACTTAACCATTCAACATTCAAGCCCAAGCAAATGGCTTTCAATAGATATAAAAATAAACTAATCAACCAATTACTTGTTAAGCACTTAAGAGATTTGAAGCATTAAGATTTAAACCATGTGCAAAAGAAAGATATAAGAAGCTTGAAATGAAAATAAGCAAGATCTAGTCAGAGTATTTGAGTGTGTTGCCCAATAGGCTTAAGATTAGGATATAGATCTAGAACATAAGCAATTTAAAACATTAAACCACAGATCATATCATATCATCAAGTATTAACACTTAGCCCTACCTATTTGGGGTATTCCTCTCTCAACTAGGTAGGTGATTAGATTAGATTTGCTTAATTAGGTTAAGTTCTTTAAGATTTTAACAATTAGGGAAAACCATGAAAGAAGATCAAGAGAGATAAACTAAGCTACAATCTAAGCTACTAAGCAAGCAAAAACACCCCACGACCTAGGTTGGGAAGGTGCCCTCACCTCCAAAACCTCACGGCCAAGCTAAGGAAGGCTAAAAAAATGAAGAAAACTTAGATCTAACCCACGTCCTATCTATCCCAAAGCTCACAAATGGGAGGAGGCCGTACCACTTCTCCTCTTACACTATGAGCTTCAACCAACAAGCAAAAAGGAGGAAAAGTATACAAAAATGCTATAAAATGAAAAGGGGGGTTGAGATATAGCTACCAAATCCCCAAAAGGGTCTTCTAGTGTTGTGTGCCTCTCTTTTGGGCAGATAAAGGCATCTCAACCAGATCTGATATACCTGCAAAATCAACAAGCTTTGCTTGCTAGAATGGCTACACACAACCCAAAAAAAGTTAAGAAAAACCCTTGCCTTTTAGGGCAAGAACTTTCCACAATAAAAAGAGATTATATTTGATTGATTTGACCTACTTAAACAATTATATGCTAGCTGAAAATGGAATGAGTGAAAAACAATAATAGAGGAAAAGTAATAGGATTAGAGAAATGGAGTATGTGAGAGCTTCAAGTGACCCTTCTCCTTGAAGGAATTCCCAATGAAACCCTAGAGATAAACTTGCAAGATCCCTTCAAACAACATGCATACAATAGACAATATGTTGATGTATTGAAACAAAATGACACTTCTATTTTATTTAACACATCAAGATATATAAACCCAATAAGCATATGCCCTATTAGATCTACTTAGATAACACTTTACCTAAGATCTAGTGTTACAAGCATCTAAAAATACCAATACAATGTTACCTCCCATGCATAAGAAAAAGAAGCATAAACCTTAGTCTTCTTGTTGTCCTCCAAAGTTTCTCCAATATTTGTATTACTCAAGAAAATGGTTTTGGAGAGAAAATACTCCAAAACCCTAGAGCATAGAATGAAAATGAAATGGAATGAATGACTAGAGAGAGAGAGAGTTGGAAATCAAGTAGCATAACAATAGCTCAAGATATGGTGAGTTGGGGAGGAGAACTGAGATCTATTTATACTTGGAGAGGCAAACCTACCTCTCTTGGATCTAAGCCAAGTGTCCACCACCAAGCAAATGAGTAGATCTCAAGGCTAGGGTGCGCACAATAGATCTAGGGTGTAGAAAAATAGAAAAAAAGCTTGGATAGATCCAAAGGCATGTAGGAGGCATGGGATTTGTGCCAAGGTAAATGAAGAGGCTCAAATAATTTTTTAAAAATCATTTGTGGAATTTCTAGAAGAGGGAGGGCGCATTTCTCTTGGAGGGTGCACCACTTCGGATGAGGGAAAGGTAATGAGGGGTGAGAGATGAGTGAGGGGTGTTGGGATCACACAAAGCTCATGAGGGAAGTCATGGGATCCGTGCTAGGGCAAGAGAAAGAGCCTCAAACAATAAAAAACGAATTTTCCATTGGAGAGAAACAAAAGGGGGGGCGTAACTCTCTTGGAGAGCGCTCCACAAGGTCAAAAATCAAACCAAATAAAGGATGGGTGAGGTGGAGTGAGTGGGGTCACCTCTTGGGGTGATGTAGGGGCTAAATGAAGTGAAAACTCAGGAGAGGGGCCACACTCAAGTCACAAGATTAATTAAAAAGGAAAAACGTCAATCCCCCTAGAGGCGTGATTTTTGAGTGATGTGAGGTGGTGTAAGGGGTTAAACAATGTTGAAAAAGGTTGGGAGGCTAAAATTATGCTTAGGGAGTCTCTCTCTCCTTATCATTTCAACATTTCACATCTAACTCATTATTACAATTTTACATTTGCCATGTTTGGACTTTGTAATTAAAATTCTTTGTTTTACAATGGCCCACGACACTTCGGTGGACAAACCATGGCTAAAAGTTGTGGAGCTTAGAAATTTAATTAAAATTAATTAATTAAAAACTAACCTAGACTTGTGTGAATTCCATGAAACTTTCTAAGATGTCTTGCATGGTCATTTCTGATGATTTCCCTATATAGTTACTAAAACATAAACCCACTAGAACGCCATTCACCACATTGGAGGAATTATTACAAGATGTGTGAAAAACTCATGGGAAATTAGTAAGGTTGAAAAGCCCAATGATAGCAGAGGATAAAAAACCCTGGGTGAAAGAAACTCTCCCAGTGGTGATCCCAAGGTAACTAACACAGACATGACTCATCTTGAGACCTATTACATTATTAACCGCAGCGAGTGAAATTCAATTACAAAAAATAGGTGTTGAGACCAACTTAGCGCCTGTAGGACAAAGTCTTCGACAACAGCAATGCGATTGATGCATCTCTTCATGGCACATGAGGTTGAATACTTAGGTGCTAAATGGTAGTCAACATGTAGCCTAGCGGTAAAACCATTTTATTATTATGATACATTGGTCCCATCCGGTGTTGATAACATACGACATCAACAAAAAATGGTGAGGGAGTCGAGAGAAAACATTTTTGAACATCGGTGAAATCGGCAAAAATCGATAAACTGCGACAAACATTAGAAAATACAAAATATATTCATTTTTTCAAAAATTTTAAACATATAAAACAACGACAACATTAGAAACATTGGCACATAAGTATGGAGAAAACAATGATATATATGATGTAGTGGATGCCAACTCATAAAATGACTGCATCAAAATTAAATCTTGGAATGCAGAACCCTGATAGTTTTCCAATCAAGGACTCAAAGTGGAGAACCAATACAAAAAAATGACATCACATATATAAACATATCCCATCATCATGAGGTAGATGTACAATGACAAAAGAAAACTATGACTAGCCATTTGATATCAATGCCCTCTCCCCTTTTACTGGAAAATATCAGGGGATGTTTGTCGAGATGCGCCCTTGGCCCGGTAAAGTGTTGTGGGCAAAATGTAAACTAGAAACAAAATAATTTTAATTGTTTCTAAACATTTGCCTCTTGTAATTCTAGATCAACAACACATTTAAATTTTCTGATGTAAAATCTAATAACATAAATTTGAGTATTACCTTAGCCAAACAAAAAACAAAATTACAGGGTATCTTTCTTCTATCCTCTTTTTTTTCTTAGAAAAAAATTTAAGGGATCATGGATCAAACCCTCAGGATGATCTCATCATGATCCTTGGGACAAATTGCCAAGAAGAACTTTGAGGTTGGTGGTCGAGGAGAAAACTAACCAAGTGAGAATCAAGGGCCATGCCAACATCGAAGTAATAGGGATAAACGGGGACACCAATGTCACGATACAATTGGTACGAAAGGAGGGCACAAACAGCTTATATCAGCTCAACCGAAACAAAAGCTGCTATAGCAAAGCTGTCTCCAGTGATGCAGGCAACCCTATCAAGCCACCATTCAAGTACTAGGTACACCAAGTAGATAAGGTAAGGCACCACAACCGCGGTGTACCAAGCGAGATAGGACAATGACAAACATACACGAAATTTGACACCAACAGGATGAGGGACAACATCAGGCTTAGGCAACGTGACACAAGAAATACCAAAACAAACATCAAAGAAAAGCCTGTTATTTGGGCCGACCCTTAGAGGGTGTTGAGCGGCTTATAGAAACTCGGAAGGTAAAGCCCTCGATTAAGTGAAATAGAGACGAGAACATAAAAAGAAAGAGCCGAAATCACCGTCCAAAGGGGCCACAACCACTTAGTAAGAGAGCCACAGAAAAACCTCAGATCAAAACTCGGCTAAGAGAGAGTTTGAGTGTAATGAGTGAGGAAAAGGTCACTTTAATTTATAGTTTTGATAGGTAGGTTAGGACTAATGAGCTAGCCCGGGGTTAGGGTTTAAACCCTAACAATTAAAATAAATAATATTTTTAACTTTTAAAATATTGAGATGACAAGTCAAAGGGAAACAAGGAAATAAGTCAAGTCAAAGAAGGGGGTTTCAAAAACAAGGCGGCTAGTTTTCTTTAAGGAGAAGCAAGGAATCGAACCAGCACCCAAACAACAATTAAGGGGGCCCGTAACTCAAGCAAGGGGGTTTCAAAAAGACAAAAGTCAAGGGTTAAGTTCTTCTTTAATGGCGGAATGTCCACATGAGTCTCATGATATAACCTATAAGCACATCATCCAGCATAGAAGGTCAATGAAATTAGCAGTCATGCCCTTCTTCGCGCTCCCTGGATTACGATGGACCATCTCGAGGAGAGAAAGGGATCACATCATTCCGGCTTGGTACTTAACCAAGAAGCTACCTGGTTCCAGACCAGGATGCGAGAGCATGTCACGGGGCCCTAGATCTAAGCCCAGGGTCTTATCCACCAAGGTACACAACCAGGATGGTTCAAACGCTCGAGCAAGGATTATTTGGAACACATCCAGGGGCCCAAGAACATCTAGGGACTATACCATCAAAAAGCAATTAGTTGACTAGAGCTAATAATACATTAGGGCTAACTAAGTCTTTTTACCATGGCTCTAATTGTTTGGTCCCAGTTCAAGAATCGAGAGTGTCTTGGGGGCCCTAGATCTAACTAGGGTATTTTCCATCCTCCAAAGAGCTGAAAACAACTACCCCAGTTGCATTAATTTTAACAAGGAGGGGCCACGGCCCTACCACCAAATGTTTGGCAACTGACCCGATGCGATTGTAGAACTAGGTGTATGAATGCATTGTAGAACTAGGTGTGAATGCATTGGCCAGAAGGTAGGCGATGCTAGCACATCACCTCGCATGATACCATTCAAGCCGCTCCTCTTGCTCCTCCCACTGTTGTTCCACTTCTAACAATGCAAGTGCCTCCTCCATGATAGGCACCTTAGACTCCACCCTACACTTAGACAATACATCAATATAGTCCAAGGAAATGGCATCAACATCCGATGTTCTATCCATTTGCCTCAACCCTAGTTGGAGATTGTAATGGACATACACCAAGTCATTGAGACATAAGAACTCTAACTTTGTAAGAGGGTCATACATTACAATAAATGTAATTGCTCCGTTGGAGTTCTAAGTTCTAACTTGTTGCATTTCTTTGAGTGTATTTTTCAAATACACTCTAATTGTGCTCACATCTTGAAGTGCTATAGGTTTGACTGAGGATTCAGATGGAAAAATTATGTAAATTTGGTGCCCTTGCACCATGGTTTCGCCACCAAACATGGCAACAAATAAGAAAGAAGAGAACTAAATTACATTTCATTACAGTGGAAAATAGAAAATAAAGAAACATAATTAAACTTTCAAATAAAACGCATAATTGAATTTTAAAAATCTAAAGTTCTAAATTATAATGACTTAAGTGGCATCAATGTGGTCCTTTCACGAACAACATCATCAAAGCCAAATAGTCTAGTACCATCCTGATACATCTCTATCTCATGATTAATTGTGTTGTGAATATTGACATTAGGTACCCATCCTCTGAAGACAAGTAAGGAGCCCTTCCATCACCATCGCCATCAAAATCAAAGTTGCGTTTGTAGGAAAATCTTGATTGTTGAGGAAAAGTGTTCTTTGCGCTGAATGGGTTGATGGAGCATCTCGGTCCATTGACTATCAATCAAATCCCATAATAACATATGTCTATGAAACTTGTGTCTACCCTTTCCCACATAATAAAGCCCGGATGGTTTTGTTTGGCCCTATCTATGGCTTCATACAAATAGGCCATTGCAGGCTTATCACTATGAAACAATCTTAGAACCTTGCAAAGGTTCACTAATTGAACACACTTCTACCACTCCTTCCCGAGGAGAGTCACTATACACCAATCCCTAACAATGGCTCTCCATCCTCTCTCCACCTTTATATGTACAATCCCACCCATCCTCTCATCACAAACAAACATTTGCTTCAACTCAAATTGACATTGAAGTAAAGACGTAAGAGTAATGATGTTGGTGGAAGCGATGTGTCGTAGGATATGAAGTAACTCCTGTTTTGAATTGCATCTCAAAAAGCGAAGCTATGAACAAAGCATGGTTATATGCTGAACTGGGGATGCTCAAAGCGATCAATCACCTCCTTGATGGAGGAAATTTTCCCCATATCATCAAACATCAAATCAATACAATGTCGGTGCATGGAATACGAACAATGAGTGGTGCCTCTCTAGCATCCTACTAGTATTTTATAGTTAGTTGCATTATTTGTTATGATTTGCACAACATGTTGCAAACCAATCTCTCGGGTGAACCCATCCATCAATTCACATAACAATCTTGCATCTTTTATATGTGTCGATGAATCCACTGATCTGATAAACATGGTACCTCTAGGACAATGTACCAAGAACACGAGAAGGGTCCACCACCCTTCCTATTTGTCCACATCCACTAGACATCCTTTGACCATCAGAGACCTCCATGACTAGCTACCAATCTAGAGTTGATGACCTTCTTTTCTGCTTGGTGGCCCCATAGCTCCTCATAGGTAGTGCTTGTATACCCTAGGCCAACAACAACAACTGTGGCATCCCACATCGGCTACTAAAGCAGTTATTTTTGGTGATCTTTGAGAGGTAGAAGTCACTCCAAAAGAAACTTCCCATAACCTTGTCTCATACGCCTTCTCCCTTTTTATTGACGATGGAAGGTTGGCTAGCCAACTCCGGTTTTACATTGGAACAAAAATGACGGCGACCTGGGAGTAGGCGAATCGTGGAGCCCTTCCCACTACCCTCAGTGGATAGCCCTTAACTTCTATTTGCAATTTCGGTCTTGTTTGTTGCCTCTTCTTTCTTTCTATCTTTGCATGAATTGAATCATGTACAGCTTTCATAATCTACAGGCTTGATGGGGACAAATTAAACATCATGTAGGGATTTTAACCGTGAGCCAATTCAACTTGTTAATCCCTCCGTCATATGCTACGAACGTCACTTTACAATCGTACTTGCCCAAAGCCCAAGCCAAGTGAGGCAAGATTGGTGTAAAAAGGGGGTGATTGACCTATCCTTGTCTTAATAGGGAAACCCTTTTGTTTAGGAGTATATCAAGATTACCCCAAAGGAGACGTCCCAGTGACCTAAAGGGATGATAAATAAGGCAAGGATGCAAGAATACTCCCTGCTTGGTCACTCAAGCCAAAAGGTTCTTTAGGTCTTTAAGGGATGAAGCAATAGTAAAGATGGAGTGTATCTGCCCAGAACAAGAAACAAAGGAAATATGGCAGCTTTCAAGCACAAAAATGATGTTAGTACTTCATAAGACCATGAACTAGCCGAGAAAAATAGAAGCTGGCTGATATAAAATTGCAGCTATATGAAAGTTTACAACAACAAGAGGTATTTTATAACAGCTGCAAAATATGCCTTGGAATTGCTTGAGAAGAGCTAAAAAGAACTTGAGAAAGGAACTGAAACTTTAACTAGGCGGAATGACTGATCAGATGCAAACAATTTTGTGATGTTTGGCTAGCATTAGAAGTATCCATTTTTGAAGAGAATTTGCTGCGAGTTAGATGGTACGTAGCAATCTTTTGTGCTTTAACAACAAGTTTTAGTGCTCAAGTGCAAGGAAACATCATGTAAACATAGCATTTATCAAGTAGATTTTTTGGCAATTCTCACAAGCAGTTTCTCCGATTGGAGTTAGGTGCAAGTTAGTAGCCAGGTGCTATGCAGCAAGAGTGGTACTTGAATAATATGGTTGTAGCGGTGATTATGACAGCAGCAAGGTAGGATTAGTTTACTAGGTTAGGTTAGTGTTAGTGTTAGTTAGTAAGAGCTTTAAGGAAGAGAGTTTGATTGTTTGTTTGATTAATCATTCACTAAAACAAGTGGACTAGTGCTATGGAGACAATGGAGTCAATAGGTGATGTTTTTTTTACTTGGAGGTAGCAACAACAATGATTATACTTGTCTAAAGGAGAAGAGGTGGATGGAGGAGGTGTTGGCGCTTCAAGGCCCTCAAACATCCAACCCCTAAAGACAAATTCACTAGAGAGTAAGGGATCTTAGGCCATAGCGATTTTTTTCCTTCCTTAGACTATTGAAAGTTATTAAGAGCAACAATAACTAGACATTGGATTCTAAAGAAGTGCTAGTATTTAGGGATTTAGAAGTTTATCTAAATCAAATCACCTTAGTAAAGTCTAGCAAATGAAGAGCAAAGTAGTAACTTGAGTCCTTTACTCCTAGGGTTTGTCAAGCAAGCAATTTCATAATCTTTAACATGAATAGCAAATACCATAACCATTCAAATGAAATGAAAATTGCAGATTTAATTGCTTTCACCAAGAATAATCAAGCAATAAAACCTAGATTTCCAAGTGACTTCACCAAGAAATGATCCAAGTTGCAAAGATAAGTCTTAAACAAGAGTGGTGCCTCATTATTTCAGCCAATAACCTAAGAGAGGGAGAAAATTTCAACCACTTGTGTGTGATGAGTCATGATCAAAATGAGAGTACTTTCTCTCTATTTCCACAAAACTAATGACCTTTAGTGTTTAGGTCAAATAAAGGCCGACTCGGCCAAATTACATCAAAATCTAGTTTTTTACATAAATAAAAATTAATTGCTCTAAAATCATCTCAAAGGGTGGCGTCATGCCCTTCTAGGGTGACATTGAGCCCCCTAAGGTGGAAAACGTTGAATACAGAATCTTAGAAACGTTTGGCCTCAAGGCCTTGGATGATGCCCACTGCGTGCTGTCGGCTCACGCGCCCTCAAGGGTGCAAACCCTAGCTGCGGATGGCGTGCGGGGTCATAAAGGTGACGTCATGAGCTCCCAAAGGTCAACGTCCAGATGGAAAGACAAACTCCTCCGCGTTACAGGCGCGGTGTCTCCAAGGGCAGCGTCCTTCTTTCTTCGTTGTGAAAATCTCTAATGTCTTCTTGCCATTGGGTAGGTTTAAGCAATGCATTACGTGGCCTTCCCGATACATGAGAAGGTCAGAGCTAATCGATTTCCCCCATGTGTACTTGTCCCGTAGGACAGGAATCCTGTCTCAAATCGGATCTCAATCATCAATCAATCTCAGATCGTTGGAGAAGGTCTCAGGTTGTCCTATTTGGATAATCCTCCTTAAGTTTGAGGTGTTTCCCAGGAGAACTAATCGAGGTCATGTAAGTGTATGAGGTGGCGTGAGGTAGGGTGTTTGGAGCGCGAGGGTGTAGTGACCGAGGAAATGTAAATCTTACCCGTAGATTGCCTTTGGCAGAGGGCAAAGGCTGCACAATGTCATGGATGCCACATGTTTCCTAGCCCATTCAACGCCTTTTATTCTTGGCTTCATTGCTTTTGATCTTTGCTTTTATGCTTGAGGGAAGAGTTGAGGGACATTGTCTTGGCTTGATTTCGAGAGGTGACAACGTTATCCACAAGCATTTCCCGGAGACAGAAAGAACAAGTAGAGACCCCCTTTCTCTTGGCGCTATGCCACCAAGAGCCACTTTTGGTTTGAGTGACCCGGATAGATGGTAGTATGTATAAGCTACATGCCATCGTCATAATAGGTGACTCGTGATGAGACCTCCATCCACCAACTAATACCTTGAGTGTTTATTTATCTTATGGGTTCCTTTTCTTATTCTTGAGTGTTTATTTATCTTATGGGTTCCAACTTTTCTTATTGAGAAGCTTTTCTCTGCTTTCTCGAATCACGAAGTAGAAGCATCTCAAAGGTTCATCTTTGGATTTTAACACTTTCCAACTACTCTTTGGCCCTTTAGCCTTCTTCCCTAGAGACAAGGTACAACCCTTCCTGGTGTGGCTTAAAATCCCAATGCTAGAACAAAGGGTAGGAAATGAGAGGAATAAAGATGGAAAATTAAGTAAGTATGGAAAGAGCTGGGATGATGGTCTTTCCCCGGACCCACCTGGTGGAAACTCATCCTAAAAGGGAGATCAACTTACTAGGGCATCATATATGACTTAGAAACCACAAATAACGAACTTTTCAATGCTTCCATCAATACATGTATCTTATATATCCATTTAGAGGTGACCATTGATTTACCTTCTCACCTCGAGCCTTCCCTACACATAATTCTTTATGATGGATTCGATTCTTCCATCACAACATCTCTCCAAACTTGCTCCTTGGTAGCATCCTCAAAGTTGGTGGGTTCAACATTACTGATCTGTTCCATATGTGCCACATAACTTGAATACTTGTGTGGCCTTTTACTCTCCCTTAAAGTGCCTGATGGGAACAGATGATGGTCTTTCACAGACCCACCCAGTGGTAACCCATCCTAAAGGGAGATCAACTTACTAGGGCATCATGTAACCCACGAGCCACAAATATCGCTTTGAACTTTTCAATGCTTCCATCAACTGCATGCTTAATCTTATATATCCATTTAGAGGTGACCATTGATTTACCTTCTCACCTCAAAACCACTTCCCATACATAATTCTTTATGATGGATTTGATTCTTCCATCACAACATCTCTCCAAACTTGCTCCTTGGTAGCATCCTCAAAGTTGGTGGGTTCAACATTACTGATCTGTTCCATATTGTGCCACATAACCTGAATACTTGTGTGGCCTTTTACTCTCCCTTAAAGTGCCTAATGGCGCACCATGTCTTTCTGCTTCATGCAAAATTTCTCTACACCAAGCAGGCTTCCTCTTAACCTAATGTGCTTCTAGGGGTCTTTCTATCTGTTCCTTTGGCTCTATTTGTTCAAATGGCTCAACCGAATTTTCCCTCTGTGTGTCTGAACCAGAGGGACTTGAATCTGGAACCTGTATCTGAGATGCTTCAGGCTCCTCCATTTCTGTGTCAAGCGTAAGTTCTTTAGAACGCTTAAATGCAACTTGTTTATGGAATGTAACATCCTTGCTTACCTCAATGTTCTTTTGACTAGGAACGTACATCATGTAGTCTTTCGATGTTTCGCTGTACCCCACAAAGATCCCCTTCTTGCCAAGGGTTCCATCTTTTTCCTTTTCTCTTTTGGGACATGGATAGAGACTAGACACCTGAATATTCTCAAATGTCCCTGTTATCCCCATTTTGTGGATAACTAAGGATATCATGTCTCGAGGCCCTCAGGTTGCAGATATGGAGTGTTGAGAGACTACATGACCAACAATATCCTTTTGCACAGATGGAGACCCTTCTCACCACCACAAAGGTCACAGATTTTCAGATGGCATCCGCCACACCAGTTGGCTTCCAAAAGGCAGTGGGCCATGCTCCATGAGGTACAAGTTAGTATTATGGTGAGCATCATTTCAATATTTGAGGCATTTAAGTATGTTGTATCTTAGATTACTTTAGATTTCATGATATATGCTTGGACATTATGCCTTTTTCCCTGCTTTACCTTGGTGGTTGACATTGTGCCCTAGTAAGTGGTCTTCCTTGGGGATGGGTTTGCTACTAGGAACTCCCTTGAAGAGCCATTGTACTATTCCAGACCATACATACCACTTTCCATCTCTATTTCCCCCCATTTCATTATCTCTTGGGATTTTAGGGTGTATTGACCCAAGAAACGGTTGTCCCTCATTCTATGGGAAGAAGGGGCTGAAGGCCCAAAGGGATTGATGTTGGGTAAAAGATAAAAGCCTATGTATGAACCTTCTAGAAGCTTCGCCTAGGAATCACCCAAGAAAACAATGAAATGCTTATATTTGAGAAAAGGGGGACCCATAAGAAATATCATTAAGAGTGCTTAAAAGGTTAGTTGGAGGATTGGAGGTCTCATCACGAGCCGACCTATCATGTCCATGAACATCTAGTGGTATGACATTGCTATCATTTGGTCACCAACCCAGGGTAATGACTCTCAATTGCATGGTTGAGAGAAAGGGGGTCTCATTACGAGCCATCCTTCTCATTTCCACTAGGTATTTGTGGGTGACACTGTCATTATCTGGACACCAC
>SNQJ01S0244998.1:0-13224 GCA_010110895.2 Picea sitchensis
TTTTGGTATGAGTATCTCATAATTACCATTGCATCAAGGATGGATATTTTGGACTTAAACAACATATAAGGAAAACGCTAGCATATTATGTCCTAAAATATATATTTTAGCTCATGGACCATGCACATGGTTTGAGACTACCACATAATATCTATAAATTGAATTTTATGTGATTTTATAAAACAAGCACTCAAACTATATCATATGTGGTTTGAGACTACCACATAAGATTTATAAAGTTTGATACTTAGAGACTCCTCACACTTAACATGGTTGTTAGGGTCATGGATTTTTATAATATTTGATGAGAAATGACATGTTACATTCTCTTATTTTGTTTTTTTATAATAATTTTTTGTTCTAATAGTGGTGTTGTAGACTATTACATCATAATGTAGAACATTGTATAGTTTGTGATAAAACATTACATTTGACCACTAAATATTATACATAGGAAAACTATAAAATGACACTATGAAACATTTTACAATGGTAGAGAACCAACCACAACAATTCTGGAATATGGTTCCTCTCATTAAAAAAAATATGCCAAGAAATATAAATGTATAAAATGTATGGGAAAACCTTAAAGAATTATATATGTTAGGATGAGACAATGAGATTCTTAGTATTATGTTTGCCAAAATTATTACAACATCAAGTTATAATAAAGTTGTATAAACCAACTTTTTTTTTTGAGATGGTTTAATTTAGAATAATTTTATTAATTTGTTAGAAGTGAGGGGAGCTAGTGATAATGACAAAATAAGATGATAAGGATAAAAAACAAAAGGTTGGTTTGAGGAGAGAGGGGAAGATTGCTCAGCTAATTACGGCAAGATGTTAGCCCACCCCCCTAATTTTGTCGTAATTAGGGTCGAATTAATATTCTTTAATTAACAAGTAAGGCATAATTGGTACTTGTCATTGCTGTGTTGGAGATCGAAGCATTTTTCTCAATCTTGATACTAGTAAAAAAAAGGCATATTTTATATAAACTTTATCCCACACCTTTAAATAATTGTTGCTAGTAACTTCTATTAAAAAAAAATCACCTAGTTAGTTATTGATGTGGATTTCGTGGTCCACTTCGTGATGACATTATGAATACATAACATAATTCCATATATCCATAATAAATGATATTTTATTTACTTGACATCGTATGAGATACAATATGTGTATATAAATATGCGTAGGGAACGATAAGCCATGTCCTTGTCAAAGGTCATGACTAATCATGGACTTATCATTTACATTATAATGAATATTAATATAATAAAAAACCTATAACATATTATTACATGATAATAAATGTAATATACTTTAGGTATATTACAAGTCTCCCCCCTTAAAAATGATTTTTCCTCAAAGCATAGGAAATGAGAAACACTTCTAATAGAATGACTTTCTTTTGTAATTGCTATTGATTAGATAACATTGAAGACATGAGGCAATATCAGAATCAAAGTTTTGAACAATATTGTTGCATCGAAAAAGAATCAATCCATCCGAGGTGGATTTTTTTTGGAACTCTATGATGATAAGATTTTGGATATGTTCTTCTTTGTTGACTTCTGGGCACATATATATTTCGATGCCTAGAAATTTTATCTTACTTAATGTATGGTTTAGTCTTGTCATGATTTACTTGATTCATTAGGATGATATCTATTTTTTTTATATCTATTGGTGTGACAACATCCTTTGATTGACCTATGAATTTACTAGTGATGTTCAACGACATGTCGACTTGAACTAAATATGTGAATGTTACTTTACCATAGAATTTTTTGTTGAGATCAACTTATGGAAACACTTCCTATTATAATACTTCATTAGAAACCACATTAGGTTTTTCTGTGTCACTCAAGTTGGCGTTAGTTCCCTTATCCATGGTTTGGGTTTCTTTTTATGCCTTTCTCTTATTCTTCAATTTATTCATTTCTACAAGCAGATTTTTATTGTGATTTCTCAATTGAGAAATTTCATCATCTTTGGACGATAGTTCTTTATTGATGTTTGTAGACTCTTTTTTATGAGTGTTTTTTTATTTACTAATTTGTTGTTGAAATTTATGAATTGATGTATCTTGCTTCTCCAATTAAGTTCAATTTCATACAATTTCTTAATCTTTGGTAATAATAATTTTTTTTCATTTTTTTAAACTTTTCCATTAATTATGTGTGATTTTGTTGGAGTTTGACTATTTTTTCTTCTATTTTTTTTATATGTGATTCGTGTTCTTGATCTTTCAACTGCTATTTTTCAGTACATTGGCATGTGGCGTCTTGTAGGAGTGGTGTTTGATGCAATACTTGCAAGTTGGATTTTCTTTTCTTTGATTCTTGAGTTTGTTCTTCCTTGTTGTCAATTTCACATTTTTGTTTGAGGTGACCCTCCTTATCTTGACACATTTCCAATTTCTCTTGTTTCATTGAATTTTCAATGAGATTTTTTCAGGTTGTCTTTGAGTTTTCCCCAATGTCTATAGCAGTCGGTGAGGGAGTGCATTGTTAGGGAACTCTGTAAGTGAAAGTCATTGGTTCGAAACCCCCATGGACAACTCAAATCCAACCATGTTAATGGCTGGTGTGGTCCAGGCCGGGTGTGATCTCGGGTGATCTTGATGGCTTATATTTCCCTCGGTCATGGCATCTCAACCACAGGCTAGTCCTGTAGGTCAGGGATAGTAGAATCAACAAAAAAAAAAAAAAAAACTGAGTTCTATCTAATAACTTTGTAGTATCTATTTTCATATGTTCTACTCAATTTCGATATTTGATTAAGGGAAACATTTTGTAACACTTATTTGCATAAAAATTATTGCCAACTATGGATTTGTGTTTGACTTATAGTTTTACATGTGCACTTTAAGAAAACATTTTACTTTTTTTTTTTCTTCTCTTCTTTTTTTCTTTATTATGAGAAAATAATGGGCCACAAAGCTGAAGATTATTTGCAATTTTTTTTTTCTTTCTCCTTTTCTTAGTCATCGGAAAAATTCACTTGATCATAGATTAAACTTGACCATGGGTCGGCGAAAATACTTCGTTGATACCGAATAAAGTGGATCCAGTGGTCCAATTCATGAGAAAGTCATGAATACATAACATAATTCAATATATCTGTAATAAATAATATTATGTTTAATATCCATTTTACATATTTACTTGACATCATATGATATATAATACGTGTATATAAATACACTTAGGGAATGATAATTCATGTTCTTTCCAAAGGTCATGACTTATCATATGCTTATCATTTACATTATAATTAATGTTTACATAATAAAAATCATATAACATATTATTACATACTCGAACCTCACCAAAAAATATTTTTTGAGTGTAGTATTCCATGTGTCGCTAGACTTCATGTGAATCTGATGATAACCTACAGCTTAAGTCCAACTAGGTAAAGTATCGTACACCCTTGAGATGGTCCAAAAGATCATCAATTAGAGGAAAATGATAGTACTTTTCACTTTAACTTTTTATTGAGTGCACTATAGTAAGTAATTAGGTGTCATACCCTTATCTTGTTCTTAGAGATAATGAAGGAAAGAGAACCAAATCATGAGGAGTTGGGTTAGATATATCCAGTTTCATGGAGAGACCTAATTTGATGTTCAATCTAAATGGATTCTTTTGGTGATAAGAGATGGGTAGGAGTTCAAGAAAATGGGTGATAGACACTAATTAGGAGTTTTTGATGCCATCAAGAGGAGGTAAATCTATGGGGGGATCAAAGTTATTTTAAAATGTGTCCATTAGTGGTTTCATAAAAGGTGGTTGAAAGTGAGTCTCATTATTAATATTTTTAGGGTGGATAACAGGAAGCAAAAGTGATTTATGAAATTTGTCTTGATGAACCATGTTTTGGCCAATGTGAACTAGTGGGGACATTATTTTGTTAGGAGGTGTAATGGAAATGTAGATCTATTCATATGTTTCTCCCTATTTTGTAAGTTGGTAGGTGTTCTCTTGAGCATCATATGTTACCTTACATTAGTGTTTATAGGGTTTCCCAAAACTAAATATGATATTTGGATGGGGGAAACATCACAATCAATGATGTCTCAAAAAGAGCTAATGGAAAAGGTCACTCCACACCTGTTAACTAGTAGTACACGAGGGATATCATTTTGTACCTAGTTCAATTCAAAAGGAGAAGGAAGATAGAAGGTTGGGAACAATATGTTGGATATTTCTTATATTCTTTTCATATGCATTTCTCTAGGTGGAAATATAATAATCTTACAATGCATAACCTTTTTTGGGGGACCATTTTTGTAATATTTTTGTGGCATTTTGACCAATGTTGTTTTGGCCCATTGTAATCTAATAATAATTATGGGAGTAGGTTTGAAATGTCACTTGGGTTCATGGGTTAGGGTTTTGGATGCTTTGGAATGCCTAAATATTGTATTGTGAATGGTTAAATTAAAACAATGAAGAAGATAGAGGTGTGATGTAATACCCCCAAGTTGTAATTGTACATATGTTTTATAGGCTGGTGAGGTAGGATGTTTTGGGACATAGTTCCTTTGTATATATGTTTTGGGCTAGAGTGAATGTTTGGTTATTAGGCCAGAGAGACTATATGATAAAATGCCTATGAGACAACATTGAAAAATGTAATCACTCATATATATTAATAAAATACATCATGACTATATAACAAGTTATATGAAAGAGTATGAGGAGCTGGGACTTGAGAGGAAAAGTTGATAAGTAAATTGGGCTTAAGCCAATGAATAAAATAATATTATTCCTATGTCCTAAGTCCTAAGTATTTATATTATTATGCTATCCTAAGTTCCTAAGCGAGGGGAACAAATCACCAAGTGGAGTCAAAGTAGTTCTTTGAAAACCATGTGTCATGATAGGAACATGCATTTATAATGTTTGGAATTTAGGGTATTTCTCATTCATTCATTCATTCCATTCAATTCTTCCACTCTATCATCCATACAATTTATTGGAGAGTGCGAGGTGTGAAACTACTGTTACCCTATAAATCCTTGGTGATTTGGGTTGAAGAAGAAGGTTGTCAATCCGGTGGAGAATTCTCTTTGAGTGAGAAAATTGTTGGGAATAGGTTTCCCTATGTGTTGGCCTAGTGGGTGTTATAACTCTTTGAGCATCCTTGTGTTTTGAGTGCCACAAAGCTTTGAGTAATCCTCGTCGTCCTGTTGCTAAATCCCTGGAAGGAAAGTGGGACAACTGAAATACTGTGGAGAAATGAAGGGGTAGACTTCCTTAGGTGGGATATGTTGTGAGGTGGGATTGTTGCTAAAGTAGGTGCTATTGGCCTTGTCATGGATTTGGGTGATGTTGGACCTTAGTTTGGCTAGGTAGCCTTTTCACTAGTGGAGTCATAGCCCTAACTCGAGGGTGAAATTATCTTGAGAATGAATGAACAACAATCTCTATGTTTGGGAGGAACATATGAGGTCTACATCTACTTGGTGATTTTGATTAAAATACAAGTGTCTTTTATGTGTTATTATGTTGAAAAATGTGAGTTATTTATGTTAATTTTGTTATGCTATAATTGTAAATAATTATGCATGGGTTATATATCATTAGGATTGCATAATTGTGTTCATATGAATGACATATTAAGTAATTAATGGTATGGGAGAACTCATGGTATGAATTGGAGAAAGTTCAAAAAATTAGGTTATGATAGATATTGGGTTTTTAGTGACAGTACCTAGCTCAGGTCCTGGGTATGTTACATGCCACTCTAAGTTAGGTTAGTTCTCTTGATTAAGGGTTTCCATGGTTGGCAAGTTAATACTTGATCTAGTAGTTATGGAAAAATGTAATATTAGGGACATTTAAGGATAACATATTAGTAATTAAGAGAAGAAATAAATCTAGATCCTAAGGGTTTATAGGATGGGTATGACGTTGTAGGAAGAACAAAGGGAATGGCACTAAGTAGTGGTTAGAGGTTTTGTGATAGTGACACCATCAAGGAGGTCTCTAAATATCATTAGGAGTAGGATTTTAGAGGGAGTGAAATGAAGATATATAATCATTTTTTTTCTACCACGAGAGAACAAAGGAAGGTTCGTTCAAAGTTTGTGTACTCAAATAAAGTTGTCTGAAAAAAACTAGTAAACTAGAGATGAATTTCAAAATAAGTACGTCTTTTGAAAATTTGATTGAGAGCTAGAGGTAGAGCTTTAGAAAACATGTAAATGTATTACTAGATTCTCTGGAATGGATTCTAGGGAAGCTATAGTTTCGAAGGTTTTGTGATATTGACACCATCAAGGAGGTCTCTAAAGAGCATTAGGAGTAGGGTTTTATGGGGAGTGAAATGAGGATATCTAATCATTTTTTTTTCTTCCATGAGAGAACAAAGGAAGGTTTGTTAAAAGTTTGTGTACTCAAATAAAGTTGTTTGAAAACAACTAGTAAACTAGAGATGAATTTGAGAATAAGTATTCATTTTGAATCTGTGATCGAGAGCTATAGGTAGAGTTTTGGAGAACATGTAAATGTATCACTAGATTCTATGGCATGGCTTCTAGGGAAGCTATAGTTTCCAACACATCATATTTTGAGGATGTCTAAGAGTGTAAAAATGTCTTTATAGAGCTTCATAGAATGAATCCCAAGTCGTAATGTGCTTAGAAACTTGAGTGGTAGAGTGAGTTGCAGAGTGGGATATAATGTGAGATTTCCACAAAACCTAGGTGATTCCTTTGAGTTTGTTTCCGATGAGGAGAAAATTATGATAGTTTGGCAGTATAGGGAAGGTTTGCAAATACATGGTGAGACTGTGGATTTGGGATTCTAATATTTCACACTGCATTTATCCATTATATTTTGGCATGGAGAGTTGTGTGTCCAATTGAAAAGGGATAGTGTGAGACTCACTATGTATTTCCTGAATGAAGACTTGAGCTAGGGAAATGATGATGTGGGAGAAATATACTAGTGCTAAAGAAGAGGTGAGTGAAGGCATGATTGAAGAGGGAATTTCTTGTTGTAGAATAACAATATATCATTTTTGGGTGGGAGGATAGCGTCCAAAACAAAACCTATATTTTGGTGAAGAGAAGTATTTTGGGTGGGTGTTGAGCCAAGAGAACTGCATCTATGAATGTGATGTTGAATAATATTAGGTTGGGTGGGAACAAAGCCAGTAAAAATAGTCACTACAAATAAGAATCCCTGGGAAGAGTTTTGTCTAGTGTTTGTACCAAGAGAGACTTGGGTGGGAGGGAATTATTCTAGAGGAACTAGATCTAAATAGGAGGGAATGTGAGGTGGGATGGTGGCCTAAAAAAATCCTAATGTTGAATGAATATTGGGTGGGATATGATTTGAAGAACATGATTTAGGTTATAAAGTAAGCCTTAATTGTAGGCTCTGATATGAGTTGATGAGGAACAAATATAATCTATAATTACATCCAACCGTAAATAGGAAAATAAGAAAGAAAGAGGAGAGTAAAATACATTTCTCATATTTTATTCATCTTTCCAAAGGATTTATATTGATTTATAAAAGTTGCATCTATATTTATTATTTAATGAAGTCATTCCATAAACTACACATGCACACAACTCGAAGATGAAACTTGAAACAACCAAACAAACCAAGTTATAGAAGTATCCTTGTGTCAGGTACACTGCTAGGAATTCATCCTCCTTGGGATGTGCATCCATATGTGCCACGTCAATGACTTCATCAACCTATTGTTGTTTTATCTATGTCTTCCTTTTTCATTAAGTTCAAATCATTTTACAAATGAATGGAATGTTGTATCCCTAAGAAAACCATTGGAAGTAAGACTTACTTATGTAATGGATATAATTATTGCACATGTTAGTGAATTGGGTTCCATAGGATAGTAATTACATGATATGTCAATAAAGACCATTTTATCTAATGAAACTACTTTTATTATGTAAGCAATAAATTCATGACTATTGATAGGTTTAGGAACAATTTTGAGACAAAGACTTAGTCAAGGGGAAGATATGTTTTAGATTGATACACAACATATTTTGTACATGAGTTATTTTCTTCTAAGCTCATTAATAACATATCACTAAGTTAGTTGAGATTACTTATATTAATTAGTCATCAATTAGTGAGTAAATATGTATTAGTTAAATTCATTAATTAATTACTCTAAGTAAGTAAAGATATATATTAGTATGAAAATTTATTAAAAAATGTGTCCCTCCTCCCATGTAGTCATTCATCCTATTATTCATCCTATTATCAATAGAGTTAAAACTTGTTTCTCACTTGAGTTCTAATTACATGGTGATCTATTCCTACTTTTTTCTTATGAATTTGATGTGCATTCATACCCTCACGACACAAGTGGCTTCAACCCCTATTCCTTATCATTGTTGTTAATTTCAACATATTATTATTTATTTTATGGCATGGTTTATTTTACGCTATTAGAAAACATTAATTTATGATCACACATAGAGCATGTCCCACAAAGGATGAGGATGAAGCTAAGAAAGTACCCATAATGAATCAAATATCATATGAGTACAAAAATCACTAACATTATGGACACCACATTGACAAAAGGATCACCATATGTTGGGACTTATACAATGAAATGAAGAAGTAAGATGCATTATACAACCTAGTGATATGTTTCTTGATAGTGAGTAATGGTAATAAACTAAAATAACAATATTCTTTTGAATACATAAATATTTTATATTTTCATAATATTTCAAAATAGATATAACTTAGACAAGCATTTGAACATGAAATTTGAACATGCACAAAATTCCAAATAAAAATGTTTTGCAATTCTAGCCATAAGACGTCTAGATAAATATTGTTTAGATGTGTCTCTTATCAACTCTTGACCCAAAGAATCCCACATAATGGGTGATTATAAAATTTGGCACACTTTGCATTAAGCATTGAGAGATCCTTTATATCTCATTTTATTGCGATGATGTTCCTCGAGAATTATCCATGCTAGTCACATGAGGCTCTCATAACTATTGCATAGGAGATGTACTAAATGTGAGGAAAGAATGTCGTGGATTTTTTTTTGATTTGTAAATATTTTTGGATATACCAATTTTGGGTCCATCAAAATAAAACTACAATGACTACAATGAAACTTCAATGTCTTCACTATCTTACTAACTTTTTGTGTTGTTATTTTTTTAAATTTGAAAATAAAACACATTAATTAGATTCTTTAACTACTATGATATTAATTAGAAGTACAATTGAAAATGTATGTAGTGGATACAAAATTTATGATATTAATTAGAAGTACAATTGAAAATGCATGTAGTGGGTACAAAATCTATCACTGAAACTTGATATTGAAAGACTAGAAAGGAATCAAGACTCTATCCATTGCTTACATTATGATGATTGAAATATAGATTACAAAGTTGTCCAAACTCGTTGGAAAGCTATAAAAAACACTATGATCTTCAAAATTCTCTACAATATGCATGTCACTCTATTACCCTATCCACACATATTATTGAACAAACCCATTTCCCTCCTATTATTCTCTACAATATGCATGCCACTCTACTACTCTATCCACACATATTATTGAACAAACCCCTTTCCCTCCTATTATTCTCTACAATATGCATGTCACTCTACTACCCTATCCACACATATTATTGAACAAACCCCTTTCCCTCCTATTATTCTCTACAATATGCATGTCACTCCACTACCCTATCCACACATATTATTGAACAAACCCCTTTCCCTCCTATTATGTTTTTGATAGCTAAAATTAACGTTAAGTTTATGGTTTCCAAAAGAGCTTGTAACCTCTATGATTCTTTTAAATGTCTTTAGTAAATTCTCATACATTAATATCTCCCAGTATTTGAATTATGTTTTATTGAGATTGTTATCAATTGGATTGGACTAACTCATAAACTTTACATATCAATTGAATTTTGCAAAAATAAATCTCCCTTAAAACACAAAATTATCTCAGTTATAAATTTTGCAAAAATAAATCTCCCTTAAAACACAAAATTATCTCAATTATATATGAAAATGAAGATAGGAGTGGGAAATAATAAACAAAAACATATTAAATTGTAATATTTACTTTCCAAAAGTATCAATAAACTCACATTTACTTTCCTGAAACATCAATAAACTCACATGATAATTATGTAAATCCCTTTTATAACTTTCCCAAAAAAGACATAGCCTCTTGTAAATTCTTTTCTCCCATCGAAAACCATCCACAACTTATCTACTATATTCTCTTAGTCTTTTCTTAAACAAAGACATTTAATATATGTCCTTAGTATTTTTCCGCCTAGTCTTTTTCAGTCATTTCTATGTTAAAGAGTGTGGTTAAAGCTTTGGAACTTTATGAGCTGCCGATATTTTTAAAGGGGAGTAGGAAAAAGAGTTGTAGGGAGTAAGATAACCTAATATGGACTGGTAAAAAATTACCGAGAAAATCTTATTTTACCTTTGAAACAATAACCCAAAAATTGGACTTTGAATAAACTTTATTCCACAGCATTTATTACAATTTCCTTACATAACAAAATTTTCAACAAGTTCGTTGGACTCTCTTATCATTACAGAAAACAAAAATAGGAGACCGAACACCCGGAACACGCATACACTGATCTTCGTATATCGTCATTTGCTGGTTTCCCTACGTGTGGCTAAATCTCCTTAACCCGTGAAATTTCCCCATTCCCCGCGATTTTAATGCTTGGTCAATGCTGTTGGCCTTTACTGGGGTTATATACAAGCCCCCCACGACTATCTACAGGATGTACCTTCCCGGATTGTAAATTGGTATCAGTTAAGACCGCAACATGACTTACCCTCTTCATCAATCCTTATGTTTTTTATACAAGCTTACTACACACAAGTTTCAGGGAGTTGCACATAAGTTTCCAGGGGTTGTATATAAGGCATTCAAATAGTTTAATTTTATGTGGAGTGGCTTTTAGGCGAACTAAAGTTTCATTTTTTAATAGTTTTTTCAAATGGTTTTATTTTATGTGGGTGTTGTGTTTTTGATAGAAAATGAAACCTACATTCAGAAAATGAAACGCACAACCAGAAAATGATTTTATAGCCAGCCTGCTAAATTCAAAGTTTAATCATTTAAACGTAGCAATCATATAGTGCTACAGTAATTTCTTAATATGATTAGGTAAATGTTAAAAGGTAAACAGGTTAACCGATGCATTCAAAAATACAAGGGAGTTATGAAGAGGAAATCACATTCATTGATTTGGGAAGACTACTAAGAATATGCCAACATCTTTGTGCCCATTGTGCACTAAAAAGTGATTAATTGTGCTCATTGTCAATAGGTGTAAGTCTTTGTGCTCATTGTACATCTTCAATTGTTAGCCATCATATTAGAATTTTAGATTAAAAAGTGATTAATTGTGCTCATTGTGCATAAAAATCCAACTTATTACGTTATCTTAAAATTTACCAAAACCCCTGACTCAAAACCCTAGCTGAAAGATTCCATAAACCAAAATCTCAACACAGAAATGGGACACTAAGTTTCATTATAATTCCTACACAATTCTCAATCAAAACCCTAGCTAGCTGAAAGATTCCATAGACCAAAATCTCAACACAGAAATGGGACTCTAACTTTCGTTATATATCGTACAGAAATCGTTAAAATTCCTACGGTATTTAAGGCCAAATTTGACCTAATAAACGGGGCGGTACGAATACCTTTATGCCAAGTTTGCATCCTTTGTTTTCTGGCGTTTGTTTGACGTGCAATCATCCATTTGCACGGACCCTATGCTACGAAGAAGAAAAAACTGCAAGACGTAGACAAGACAGATGCCCTTTTCCTTCCTTGCTTCCCTCGTAGAATTTACTTTCATTCTGCGCTTGAAGGGTATTCGATATGACAGCTGGTTGACCAAATTAGTTTGGCGCTAATTGTGTTTAGGTAGTCATTTTATATATCGCATCGTCGGCGCCTACTGAGCGTCCTCCTTTTTCTAGAAGAGGGACTCCTTTTTCCTTCCTCGGTTACCTTACAGAATATTAATTCTATCCGCGCTTGAAATCTTTTTGATATGACGTTAACAAATTTAATTGGGCGTTAAGTTTCCTTTGGTGGCAGCCCTTTTCTAACATCCATTGACCACGGTGTAAATCCGTTATATTAACGCACCTACTGCGTGTCCTTTTATCTCATACAACAATCCATGGAGTCATTTTCAAGGCTGAATTATCTTCAACAATTGATTGCCAATGCAATACGGATGTGAAGATCGACTTTGATTACAGAATGATAATTGGTTCGCCTGCATTATTATATTGGCCACCAAAACATGTTGAAATTTTTAATGAGAAATGTTGACTAGCACATGCTGACGCACGAAGTATCTATAGTAGGTTTGCTTCAGTCTGGTATTTTGACCATGAACAATTTGGGAACGTGGAAGAAAGAACCCACCTGCAGGCGTGACGATGTGTTTCATTCTAAATCCAAATTCCAAATCAATAGTGAGACAATCTGCATACTGGAGGAGACGTCCGATATCTTCATACATTGATTGCATTGAAATTAATAAAAACCTGTAGAAAACGCATATGGGTGTACTGACGCCAAAGCGGTTTGGGGACGGCTCCTCTCAGCCCTTGGTCGTTTGTCGAGTACATTTCAAAAATCTAAGTTCTGTCCCTCAGCAATTAACGAATCTTTTTCCTCCATGTTTCTTCCAGCGCCATGAAAGTAGAGGATTACAGCCAGGCGTGTTGTTGTGGTGGAATGGAGAGGAGGAGGTAGATGGAGGCGTGTCCAGGGCCGAGCGTCTTATCAAACAGGATGTTGATGTCTTTGTGTCCACCTTCAGTGGACGAAGGTGGACAGAAGGTTCGTCCGCACGTACTATGGATCCGTCGCTATAGCTCTTAATGATGCGTTCCAAGTCTTCCACCATTGAAATCGAACTTGAAGACCCACCGTCACACATGGTTATTTCCTCTCCTCCTCTGACATGATTTTCTCCGTTTCCTGCATAATGGCTTTGGAATGGAAATTTGCATGGCTGGCAAGTTTATTTATATAGGATTAGCGACGGAGCCAAGTTCATAATGAGTGATTGTCATTCATCAGAAGGCTCGATCACACTGTAGTGATCATGAAAGTTGGACTTTCTCCAAGTCCAGTTACACCAATATGACGAGCACTTCATAAACAAAC
>SNQJ01S0244999.1:0-13224 GCA_010110895.2 Picea sitchensis
TTTAATATGGTGAAACCACCATCATTTTCACCTAGGGAGGCATCTACCTATGATATCTTATGTATTTTCATTGGGTCAAGGGAGAAAAACAAGGGCCTTAGGCCATACATGAATCTTTCTTGTCCTCAATGGCCATGAATAAGGCCTCTGAGTAAGAATATGGGAAACATTAGTGTGGTTTGAATAACAAGAATGTGTCTCAACACCCATACCATGGTCGAGAGAGGAGAACAGGGGAATCATGCCCTAAAAAAATATTCTCAAGCTTGATGGTCATGAACAAGGCATTGAACCACCACACATATCCTCTCTAATGGATATATAATATTCATGTAGGATATTAGCTCCATTCACAGGTTTTGAGAACCACATTTGTATATTGAGGCCTCAGAGTTGGATCTAAATTCCACTAGGATATTTCTTAGACCATGTAATGCACTTGAGGCCTTAAAACATGGCTACAGAAGGAACATATGGTGATAAGGCCCTATTTGAATATTCTTGGGATCAAGCTTCATGCAGTAGCTCTTGAAGAACCAAAAAAGACCTTTGTAGGGGAGAATAAGCCTTTACAGGGTATGTTTGGTGCTATTAGTATGTTTTACACAATAAAAGTGGGTCTTGTGGCCTATACCATGGAGATGGGAGGAAAGAAAGGGACTTAGGACAAAAACAAATATTCTCTATCTCAATGACCATGAAAAAGGGTTCAAACAACCATACATATCATTTTTAAGGGATATGTTCCCTCCAAGTGGGATATGGGCACCATTAGGAGTTTTTTAGAAAACATATGGGATTCTGGGCCTATACCATGGGAAAGGGGAAATAAAGGCCTTGAGTCCTAAATGAATATTTCTCATCCTTAATGGCCATAAACAAGGCCTATGACTAGGAAGGTGGGCACCATTAATATGTTTTGTACAATAAGAATAGATTTTGGGACCCCTACCATGGATGGGGGAGGAAAACAAGGGCCTTAGGCCCTAAAAATATATTTTTGAGCTCAATAACCATGAACAAGGACTAAAATAATTATCATATACTCTATAAGGGATTTCTGGCCTCCAAGTGGGATATGGGCACCATTTATAGGTTTTTAGTTCCATAATTGGGTATCAAGGCCTCTAGGTTGGACCTCAGTTCCATTAGGAGGTTTTGTGCACCACTTAATGCACTCGAGGCCTAAACATGGTTAGGGAAGGAACATAAGGTGATAAGGCCCTATTTGAACCTTCTCAAGATCAAGCTTGATGTACTAGTCCTCAAACAACAACATAATAGTTGTGCAAGGGATTTTTGGCCTATGTGGGGGATCTTTGGCACCATTAGTATGTTTTTCACAATATTGAGATCAATACCATGGTCGAGGGAGGAAAACAAGGAACTTATGCCCAAATTAATATTATTGATCTGAAAGGCCATGAAATAGGATGCAATCAATATATATCCTTTCTAAGTTATATTTGGCCTCTAGGAGGCATATGGGTGTCATTAGGATTTTTTTCACAATGGATATGGGAGTAAGGGTGTGTACCATGGATAATAGAGGGAACAATAAACTTTATCCCTAAAAAAACCTTTACAATTCTCAATGGCCATAAAAAAGGTCTCTAACTAGGAACATGGACACCATTAGTATGTTTGTAACCATAAGAATGGCTCTTAAGACCCCTACCATGGTTCAGGGAGGACAACAAGGGTCACATGCACTAAAACAAAATCCTTGATCTCAATGGTTGTGAACAAGGCCTTGAACCACCACATTGATCATATCTAAGGGATATTTGGCATATGAGAATGATATGGGTTCCATTTTCATTGCTTTAACACCACAGTTGGGTATCGAGGTATCTAGGTTGGACCTGTTGTAGTCAAGGATGATTTTAAGAATGGAAATTTATATTAAAATGTAGAAACATGGGCTAATCTTACTAGTCCTTAATATGCAAAATGTAAAATGTTTGGGAATAGTTTTGTAAAAATATTCAAATTTAAAAGGATTTTATATACTTTCTATACAATTTTGGCGATTTTTAAGGTAAAATAATTTTATTCTATGGAATTTGGGCGAATCATTTTTAGAAAAAATGGAAATTGGCGAATCGTTTTTGGGAAAAACCCATGGAAAATCAACCCATTTGCGAAATTTAGCCCCTAAAATCATCTATGGTTGTAGTTTGCACAACAACCTCCCATTATGACATGATATCTTCATAAATAATGGGGACCCTTCCAAATTTTTCTTATTTTACAATTTGTAATTACTTAACTACATTTTCATTATTTTTGTACATGTTTGATTTGGTTTCTGTTTTTTTTTAGTTTGTTTTTTACATTTGAACTCGTTTTAAATTCCCCTTTGAAAATTATTATTTAATTAAATTTGATCTAATTTATTGTGTAAATTAGATCAAATTATCTAATTTGATCTAAATTATTGTGTAAATTATCCAAGGATTTTATGAGTTGGAAATGGAAGATGTTAGAACAAAGTCTCAAGAATATGGAAGATATACAATGTAGTAGGATAGTTTAAATATGGGTGAGTTTGATAGAATCAAGATTGGAAAATTTGTAATCAAGCATGTATATTATTATCATTTGTAGATTTTAACCTTGTACAATATTTTACTGCAAACATATTTTAAATAAAAGAACAGAAAATATACAATGAAAAATACACACATTGCATAAAGATTTTTCCCCTGGAAACCCAAATTGGGAAAACCAACATATTCTATATTCATTCATTATTTTTTTTTTAAGTAAAAAGAGTTGGAGCCTATTATATTATCATTATCAAAATACAAAGCTGTTGGTGATGTCACCTGTCCCGCCTGAGCAGGAAACCGAGACAGCTGGACATCCCTGTCCATGTAACTTCATAGTTGCAAAGTAGACAAAAATTAGCAAAATTAGCGCTGTTATCTCCTGCCCGTGGGAAACCAGGAGTAGCAGGCAGCAACATAAGACTGGTGTTTTCCTCTAAAACTGAGGCATATAAAAAACTATCTATCCATAGGCATAAACTAGTAAAACAAAACCACAAGCAAAGTCTGGGTCGTAACATCAAGTAATCTCGGAGCCGGGATGAGTGTCGTCGACCGCAGTGTGCCTCCATCATGCTGGAAATGCATATGCTCGGGCACATGTTGGGCATTGCTTCTTTGTCGTAGCTCTAGAATGCGCTGCGAAGAACATATCTAGCCTCTGCTCCAGCCTCACGATGCGGAAGACCTGGTCCTCTAGAAGATTTCTCATGTCAAAGATGAGGTTGAGATAACCTCCATCGACTGAGGGTGGCTGTGCTTGGCTGGTGTCTGCGGTCGCTCCCTGCGCTATATCTCCCGCATCTCCTCTGGTGGGTTCAGGAGGAACTTCTTCCTCCACATAGCAAGGAGAGTAGGGTCGTTCTATGCCGTCGTCGCCTTGGTTGCTCGTCCCGCTTGCCATGCCTGGAGTGCTGACCAAACCAAAGTGCGAGCGGGGGTTCCATTTATCTGGGACCGTGAACAGGGTGTATTCCGGGGGGTTTTCCAGTCCTTCCTCCGAGATCACCTCCTCGACAATCGCCCTTCCCCTCATCCTTCGCCCCCTGGCAACTACTGCTAATGCCTTTTCAAAATCCGCCTTTCTCTTTCTTCGCTGCATACCAAGCCGCTCCTCTTCACGGTGTCCCCCTGATTCTTGGCATTGTGATGCAGTGTGGTGGTGTGGCCAAGTGAAGCGGCCGCACCAGTCGGACGAGAGAAAACTTGCTACAATGCCTGTGCTTCTGTGAGACAGAGGTTCTCGGGAGCTCTCTACTGCCTGGAGTTGCAATGCTCACAATGATCCCCAGCGTTATGCTAATTGCGCTAACCACCGCCATCACTTCCTCCATTAAAGTCTGAAGCTTAGTGCGGGTACCCTCTCCTTGTGCGGGCAGGCTTCGCTGTTGAATGCGCCTGTGTAAATTCATGCCAAATTAATGGGCGTTTGATGTGAGCTGGTAAGCACCGTGCCACCGCGTCCCAGCTCGCTTCCACGTGGCCGCATCGCCCTCCATGTCACCCCATCCGGGGATATATTCATTCATTATGATACATTGTTTACAATACAATATACATATAGGATCCAACAACATCCAAAACCCTAACCCAATGACTTGGATTAGTCAACAACCCTAATTCCTTAGCCGAAAATAGAAAACCATTGGAAAAATACATGTGTCAAAAAACCTCCCAACAATGCACATAGAAATCGAGGCGACACGAAAAATGAGGAAAAAATGTGACATGTTTATCGAGAAAAAAATGATTTCTCAGGGGCGCTACCCCAAACCCCCGCGCAGGAATATAAAACATACCCAACATTCTCCCACTTTTTTCTTTGTTTGCATATAATGGGTTATAGGGTTACATAGTCAACAATCCAAGGCAACAATACCCATGGATCCTCTACACCAAGAGAACTTCTCAGTGCTCACATATTTTGTTAATGAATCTACAACATTCTTCAAAGTGTCCACCTTCATCAACAACACTTTATTTTCTTCAACCATGTATCTCACAAAGTGATATTGAATATCAATATGCTTTTTCTTTGAATGATAAGTCAGGTTCTTTGCCAGAAAAGTTTCACTCTGATTGTCACAATATATCCTTACAACTTGTTGTACCAACCCAATACATGAACACAATCTTTGTAACCATACTGCTTCCTTGCTTGAATGAGTGGATTCCATGTATTCAACTTTTGTAGTTGAAAGTGCCACTGCAACCTGTCTTTTTCTCATCCAACTGATTGCCCCTCCAAATAGGTTAAATACATATTCGCTTGTAGATCTCCTATGATTCATATCTCCAAACCAGTTTGCATCCATAAATCCATGTATGTCCAACACTCTGTCCAATCCTGGTCTTCCTTGGTAGCACAATCCATAGCTAGCAGTGCCACACAAATACTTGAAAACCCTTTTTACTGCTATCCAATGCTTCTTCCCTGGTTTTGACATATAACTACTCAAAAATCCCACTACATGTGCAATCTCCGGTCTAGTACATACCATTTCATATGTCAAACTTCCAACTGTACTCACATATGGAACATGATACATGTCCCCCTCCTCTTCCTATGTTTTGGGACACTGATCCAGAAATAACTTTACACCAACAAGAATAGGGACCTTGACCGGTTTACATTCTTGCATATTAAACCTCTGCAATATTGTCTCGACATATTTTCTATGATTTAACCAAAGTTTCCTCTTTTTTCAATATCTTTTAATTTCCATTCCCAAAATGAAATTTGAAGCACCGAGATCCTTCATGTCAAATTTAGAGGACAACTATTTTTTCACATCCTAGATAATTTCCTTGTTGTTTCCTATCAACAACATGTCATCCACATACAAGACCAAATAAATCAAATGATCACCAATTAATTTAAAATACACACCATGATCCTCTTTGCTTCTTATGAATCCAAGTCCCAACATATAAGTATCAAATTTTTGATACCACATCCTTGGTGATCGTTTCAAACCATACAAGGACTTTTTCAGCTTGCATACCAGCTCCTTCTTTCCCTTCACAACAAATCATTCTTCTTGCTTCATATAGATTTCTTCTTCTAGATCCCCATGTAGGATTTTTTTCTTCACATCCATCTGTTCTACTTAAAAATAAAATGCAACAGTAACAAATAATAGAAATATTTTAGAAGTTAACTTGGAAATAGGAGAAAAAATCTCACCAAAATCAATTCCCTCAACCTAGGAATAACCCTTTTATACTAACCGAGATTTGTATTTCTCCACTTTTCCTTCTGCATTCAACTTATTTTTAAATACCCATTTGCTTCTAATGGGATTTCTTCCAGTCAAAAACTCCACTAGATCCTGAGCCTCATTCTTATCCAAGGCTACCATTTCTTTATCCACGACCTTTTTCCAGAGATTTCTATCCTCTAAATCCACTGCTTCCTTGAAAGTTCTAGTATCATCATCAGTAATAGATAAATAAAAAATTGAACAAAAATCAGATGGAGTATACATTTTCAGTATCCTTCTTTCTTGAACCAATCTCCTAAATACTAGAGTATGAGGATCTTCTTCTTCTGATTCATGTTCTTCTGTAGAGTCTGATTCATCATCCTTTAAATCAAACTCTCTATTTTCTCACAGTTCTTCCTTGGTAAGACTTCCTGTTTAACAACATCCTTCATTTCTCTAAGAACACATCTCGACTATACACAACCTTCTTAGTTTTGGGTTCCAAATATTATAACCTTTGAGACCATATTTATACCCAATAAAGATACACTTTTAACCTTCTTGTCTGGCTTATTCATGTTTCCTTTGGAACATGACATAGGCCTCATGACAAATACCTTGATATATGTGAGAGAAGGTTCTAACCATTCCATACCTCTTGTGGAGTCTTGTCATCCCTACACTAATGAGGGTGATCTATTGACTAGGTAACATGTAGTACCACTACCTGCGCCCATAATTTTTACTAACTTTAGGCATGCTGAGCATGCACTTTTCTTTTCCCATCAACATCATGTTCATCTTTCTGCAACTCCATTACGCTAAGGTGTATATGGAGTGGTCTTATATGATATACGCTTCTTATAGAATTATTAAAATTCATTCCCTCATAACTCTCTACCTGTCTTCCCTCAGCACCTTAATTCTTTTCACTGTTTGATTCTCACTTGGTATAAGATCTTTAAAAATACCAAAGGCTTCATATTTCTTCACGAGGAAATATGTCCAAGCATTCCTCAAGAAGTCATCTATAAATGAGACATAGTATACATATTTTCCAAATGATGGAGTAAACCACGAGGTCCAAACAAATCCTTATTGAACTAGCTATAAAATTCTTGTTGTCATTGTTGCACGGAGATCTTACCGTTTACGCTTCCCATATCACGCGAAATGTTCCACGAAATCCCAAAATCCAAAGAGAGTTAGACATACCTTCGCGATACCTTTACCATGTAATGGTGAAGACCCTTCTCTTCGATATGCCCGGTCTTTGATGCCAAAGCATAACCTTTTATCCGGTAGTAGAGTTGTTTGTGCTAGCTCTAATATCGGGAAAAATGGAACTATTACACCCATCACTAATGGTGATTCCTTGCAACTTATACATTCTTCAGATCCTTTATTTTTATCAACTTCCCAACATCTTGGCACTTTCCCTTCACCACATCTCCTTATGCAGCTACAAACTGGGAGACTTAGATCTTCCCTTAAAATTCGTTCCCACTTGAGGACTTAGATCCATTTCTTTTCCTAGGAGTGTCCTCTTGCAAATAATACATTTGTGCTCTATCCTTCCATGTTCTTTATCTCATCTTCTCCGACAACAAGGATGAGACCACTTCATCAAACTTCAAAGAAATTGCATTACTACCTTTAGCCATAGCTAAACTATCCATGGATTAAGTGAAACATAGTAAAGTTAGTAAACTTTAGAATTAGATTTCCCACTTGAGGACTTAGATCCATTTCTTTCCTAGGAGAGTCCTCTTGCAAATAATACATTTGTGCTCTATCCTTCCATGTTCTTCCATCTCATCTTCTCCGACAACAAGGATGAGACCACTTCATCAAAATTCAAGGAAGTTGTATTACTACCTTTGGCCACAACTAAACTATCCCATGGGTCTGGTAAAGAGCATAGTAAATTGATAAACTTATCTTAATCTGAAATTTTAATCTCAATAGATACTAACTAACTTACCACAGTATTGAAGGAATTCAAATGCTCTTCCACCGAGTCTCCATCTCTCATCCTCAAGTTATATAACTTATTTCTCAAGAATAGTTTATTTACTAGGGACTTAGACTAATAAAACTTCCCCAATGTATCCCATAAATATTTGGTTGTAGCTTCCTCTGACACATTTAGTAATACTGAATCTGAGACACATAGTTGGATTGTGCTCTTCGCCTTCCGATCCAACCTTTTCCAATCATCTATTGAATTTTTTGTAGGCGTAGTACCTAGATCCATTGCAATCCACTGATCTCTTTCCACTAATAGATCTTCCATCTTAAGCTTCCACGAATCAAAACTTTGGACATTAAAATTATTGATCTTCATTTTCGAACTGCTCGCCATTTCTTTTCACTTGAAAAATAAATACCACATATCTCCCACTGTAACACGGCTTATCACAGTCCCAAGACAAACCCTTGACCACAAAGGCGTCCCCCTGAAGCCAACCTGGATTTGATACCAAATGTAGATTTTAACCTTGTACAATATTTTGTTGCAAACAAAGTTTCAATAAAAGAACAAAAAAAATACAATGGAAAATAAACATATTACACAGATATTTTTCCCCTGGAAACCCAAACCAAGAAAACCAACATATTCTATATTCATCCACTATGATACATTGTTTACAATAAAATATACATAGAGGAGCCAACACCATCCAAAACCCTAAACCAATGACCTGGATTAGTCAACAATCCTAATTCCTTAATCGAAAATATTAAACCATTAGAAAAAACCATGTACAAAAAACTCCCAACAATGGACACGAAAATCAAGGTGACACGAAAATGGGGAAAAAATGTGACATGTTTCCTGAGGAAAATTTTTCTTCTCAGGGGTGCTTCCCTCGAACCCCCATGTAGGGGGGATATCACCCCCATGCAACTCCCGAAGGGGGGGCCTAGCCCCCCTCTTAAACCCCCTTGCGCACCAGGGATGATTTTAAGGATGGAAATTTATTTTAAAATGTAGAAACCTTGGCTAATATTACTAATCCTTCATATTCCAACTATAAATGTTTCGTGATATTTTTGTAAAAATATTCAAATTTCTAAGGATTTTATATAGTTTGTATAAATTTTTGGCATTTTTTAAGGTAAAATAATTTTATCCTATAGAATTTGGGTGAATCATTTTTAAAATAGCAAATATGTTTTTGGGAAAAACAATGAAAAATTAGCCCATGAGCGAAATTTAGCCCCTAAAATCATCCCTACCGTGCACCCGACACAACATAGCAGAAACTAGAGCTAGTCGTGCAAATAATATAACACATACCCAACATCGGTTTGAATAATAATAATCTATTTTTAAGGTCCAAATTGGTGTATGAGATCCTCTCAACCCACTGATTTTACTAGTAAAGTCTACTGAGGTATACATACCCTACCCCCCTTTGGATTTGAACTTATGACCTCTTCGGAGGAAACACATGTTCTTAATATAATTTTGAAGACCTTCGCAGTTTGAAAATACAAAACAAATACCTGTGCATTTTTGTCAAAATTTAGGAAAGGATTAAAGACTTTATCATTGTAAACATAGTATAGTAACTATATAGTTTTATGACTGAAATAATTTGATTTGAAGGCCAATTTTTATTTGGAAATTGATGGTGTGAACTAGTATCCTACACAATGTGTTTATGTAAGTGTTTGATTTAAAGTTTTCATTTGAAAAATCTTTAAATTCCTTTCTTGTTTTACAATTTCTGAGTAAAGCAATCAGATACATAATACATTATTCATTCTTTAAGATAACTATTTATTTGAAGGGACTAAGATTTTGTATTTGAACTTATTAGTTACTTGATTTGGTGAATCAAGTAACTAATAAGTAATCATCTTTTCTGTTGTGTCTGGAGATATTCATAACCATCTCCTAGCTATCTAGGAATGTATTATACTTTATATTAGTTATATTAAATATAGTTAGATTATATTAATGTTATATTAAATATAGTTAGATTATATTAATGTTAGGTCATATATTTTCCCTTTGAATTGAATTTTTGTCACATTCAAATAAAATTTTGAGGTGGTAACCGGGCCCACATACCGGAGGACATCACTATACAAAATGCCTATAGGCCCAACTGGGGCATTGATTGGGTGATGATCCTCTATTGCAGGAAGGTTGTTTTCCATCTATCAATAGGAACTTAGTTCCATTAGGAGTTTGTTTTCACCATGTAATGGACTCAATGCATTAACCATGGTTAGAAAAGGAACATAATGCGCTAAGGCCTTATTTGAATATGCTCATGATCAAGTTGTAGGTTATCTCCCTCTAACAACCACATACACCTTCTCTAGGGGATATTTGGCCTCTCTAGTGGATGTTTGGAGCAATTAGTATGATTTGAACATGAAAAAAACTAAAATATAGTTATAAACACTTTACAGTTATGTTTACCAAATATTTGTCAATTGTAAAATTTATAAATATTCAATGAAAAAAGTAAAAATGATATATATATATATATGACGAAAAAAAAATTGTACTAACCTCATCAAAGAAACTACCTTGCATAGGAGCCTATGTGATCCAAAAAGGATCCAGAGAAGACTAAGGATGAGTCAGAATTCACAGAAACAACTCAGGAAGCTCAGAATGGCCTCAGTAGACAAAGAAAGTGAAAAAAATCAAAGTCCTTAAAACTCAGTGAAATTTGCATCATCGCGAAGAGCACATCACAAGATTTCCAACAATGTAAACGACTTGTCAAACAGATTTACGAATCAAAAGATATTCGTGGTCAAAGTTTTGGTCAACCTAGCCTAGTCAACAACGATGAGTCAATGTCCGTACTGCTGACATCAACATCAGTACAGATGACATCAAAGTCCATACAATGTATGTGGCACACAAAAAGGGTGACATGTGTCATGTTGACATCAGCATGAAATCATCATGGTGATGTGGCAGCACTAGAGGCTGCCACGTGTTACTCATTTTCAATATTTTCAGGTCAACATGTGGACCAATGATGAAGTTCCATGTGACATTCTGTATAACCACGTGGAAGACAAATGGCATCCGTATGTGGACACATGGCATCAGGACGTGGTAGACACATGGCATCCGTACCATATGTGGTAGGCTGATGTGGAAGACATGCGACGTGGCAGGGTGACTGTATTGGTGAATGACGTGGGCCAATGTTTGGCTGCCATGTGGTAGTGGGAAAATGCCTAGTGAGGGACCGTAACCAAAATTTCAAAAATAAAAAAAGGAGGCCCACCAAATTTGGCGTAGGTCCCACCAAAATCTGGTGGCCGAACTCTGTTGTAATACAACTTTGAAAAATCTAAATGGGACTCCAAAATTGGCGGCAGTTAACACTATATATGTATATATGTTGTTGTAACAAAATTCCAAAAAGGGGAGGCCCGCGGGCTTGACCCCGAGACCTCCCCCAACCACTATGATTTTAATATAACTCTGCCAATCAACTAGCCTAATGACTATGTTGGTATGTCCACCCTTCATTTTTACTTAAGAATCCAAGTCTATAGAGTTCAGGGGTCAAACCAAGGCGTGTTCGTATGGATAGGGAATGATTTTTGAGAAATTTTCCCATGAATTAATTGCAGGTGCAAGCATGGAAACCGAGGTGAAATTCCTCAGGGGCATGGAAGTGCCAGACTCATATCGAGGAATGGAGACAATCGGTTTTGGGTAATCCGATGCCACAAATTCAGTGGTGTTGTTTTTCTTATGATATGATCAAAGCTTCTGCATCTTAACTCCATAATCATGTATACTTATGTATTTTTTCTAATTCTTTTGTTGAGTTAATAAAAATGCCTACCCATTTGAGAGAAGGACCCAAAGACGTATTCCACCAGGGTTTTATAGCAATATTTGCCTCACCCCATGAAATCTTGCACAAAAGGCCTTTTTCCATTCCCCCATGCAGACTTTTAATCCATTTTTTCAAATCCCAGAGCTAAAAATACAATTTTTTCCACATATATGCACCTTGCCTACTATACATCATGCGTATACGTAGGTTGCACCACTAAAACTCGTGTACATTGGGAAATGTGCCCAAAAATGAAAAATAATGTTAGGTTTCCATGTCACAATAGGAGATCAATGATCCTTGGCCTTCCATATACTTGAAAAGTTTTGACTCGGCCCTTCAGTTCCACTTGAAGGCTATAAATGGGCCAATTATGAGCTATGGAAAAGAGGAGAAAGAATTCAATTTTGAGAGAAAAGTTACTCTGGAGGAATTATTTACTTCACATTGAGTCTGCATCCCTTTATCCTTTAAGTTTGAACATAGTGTTCAGCCCCCAAACTCTTCCCTTATTGATTGAGAAATTCATTGTCTCTCTCTTATATGAGCTTTCCTTTATTGGAGGATTGAAGTGGTGGAGGCCCAGCTGGAAGGAACTTAGTTTCTCGGTTCCAAACCATGCCAACATGGAAGTCTGTAACTTATTCACTTCTGCTAATTATATCTTAATAGATATACTCTTTTCTTGTCCAATTGATATCTTGCAAATATTTGAATTATTATTGCATGGGCATATTTGTTATGAATGTTAATGGATTATGCTATTGAATGTGATAATATCATATATTACCACCATATGCTTGTGTTTCTTGGTTGTTGAGGACTAGTTGAAGGTATATTGCTTCGGGTCAAGTGCTCAATGGTGGACTTCATCGAACGTTTGGACGAGGTAGGCCTTTTATCTTGTCTTTCTAGAATATTTGTTTATATAGCATACTTGAGAATAGAGTTGATTTCTGCAGTCATTTTCGTTTGTTGTGGTTTATCCCTAGCCATAGAGATATTTTCCTTGTAATAGAATTGAAGACTCAACTGAGGATTGAATCTTCTTTTTGTGGGGTTTGGATTTTTTTTCTCCTTAGATTGCTCTTGTTCATATTGAGTTTATTGTCATATGATTGCTTGATAGCCTCTATTCACTCTGGGTCTGAGTCTTTCAACCTTCTCCTTAGCCTAGCTGTGTTTTTGACACATATACATGGGTTTTTGCTTGACAGTCGCATACATACACATGTTGTCATTCTGCAAGCTTCGTACACACACACTTTTCCCTTAAACAATCATGCACATCAAACTTTGTTGCTTGTTTTCTTGGTTTGGTGGTTTTTGGGTAGGTTTTGATGATTGTTGAATCTTCTTGGGTCTCCATAGTGATTATTAAGTGTCTGTGGAATGACAAGAAACCTATCTTTGGTTGAATTTTTGAGCGGTTCCTTTCTCATCATCTTTTCATTTTGATTATCCTTGCACATTGGGATGGGTCTTTTTTCTTCTTGATATCCTACTTGGGTTGTCTTTGTCTATACACAATAGACTCTTTATATATCAAGTTGTTCTTCAATCCATGCATTTTTCATTTTTTCTTATATTGAAAATACAAAGATATTAGGCATTTTACATTGATTGGAATTT
>SNQJ01S0245000.1:0-13224 GCA_010110895.2 Picea sitchensis
CTCGCCCTCACACTTGGTTGGAAACTACTCAATGTGCTAAGGAATTCCAACATATTATCTCTACTCAGACCCATAAAACTTCCTTTATTATTCGCACTCGACCTACCAACCCTGACCCTCCTCCCACTCCCCTCAAGATCCATTAATTAACTTGGGTTGAAATGGCAGACCACCAACTCAAGGACCTTTGTTATATTTGATATGACAAATATTTTTCAAGGCGCAAGTGTAAGGAACAAAATTTTTTTATGGCCATCTCTGAGGATATTTCTGAAAAAGAGATTGAGACCCCCCTGTGCCAGAATTACCCAACTTAACTGATATTACTCCACCCAGTAACCCACTAGAAGTAGAACATGTCATTTCATTGAATTATCTCACTGGATTCTCTGCTCCTTGATGCAGGAGCATCTCCAACATCAAGCGAGCCAACGCGGAGGACAATCGGACGAGAGCTAAGGGATATAGACACCCTCATTGTGTATTATAACATTATTATTGGAAATCAAGGAAGAGCAAGAGCATGCAGAGAGCTGTGTAAGAACACCCATGTATAGATATTTGGATTAATAGAAAGAGGTTGATTCAAATTCATGTTTTTGTGTTGTTCTCTGTGTATTGATGTTGAATGATATGCTCATGAATGTTTGCTTCCTATTATACATTTGTTTATGTGTTGTGAATATGATTTCATGTTTGAATTGAAGTCTGAAAGGAAGAAGGAATGAGTTTCAATTGTTTCTCTATTTGAGCCGAGAGTTCCTGCAAGGAGTGAAGTCGAATCGTCCACAAGGAGTGCGTTGACAGAGGGTTCAGATAGGGTATCTTTTGTTCTCATTCACCCAGAAGTGCAGGTAGGCACAGGATCCATGCAAGGAGGGCGTAGGCCAAGTGAAGTTCAGGTTTTTGAACCTGTGCAAGAGTTGAAGGACTGTTGCTGCAGGTGGGTGCAGAGTCAAAAGGATTCAAGCACTCGAGGTGTTTGAAGGTTGCCGCAAGGAGTGCGTGCAAGGGTTGTTCATGAAAGCTCAGGAAGGATAGGCCTTCGAGTTTGTTGAAGGACAGTGTAGGGAAGTTGTGACTGAAAGTCCGTAAGAAGAGTCGTAAGTTCACACGCAGGTGGACAAGTTCCGTGGAGGAACACTTGGTCATTCGTAGAAATAGCCAAGGAGGAAAGGACGGTCGGTATTCTCCGAGGAGGATTTGTGACATCCCGTGAGCCGTTAGATCTCACGGAGGTGCAAGGAAGATACGGCGAGCATTCGTTGAAGGTTCTAAGGTCAGGAGGTGTAGGACCGTTGATCTGGGTCACAAGGACCGTCGGATTTGCACATGAATCGTGTATCGGGGTTTCGTAAGGTGAAGTCCCGTAAGCATAGCATCAGGAATCACGATATTCTGATACACGATATCCCGAAAGGTTAAAGGAACAGTGCGGGGCCACAATGGTTAGTAGGTGGACAGGTGGCACGCCTTATCGGGGTTTCGTGGCGAGAAGTCTCGAGACAATCACATCAGGATTCACGATATTGCGAACTCCAAAATTTCAATGGAGTGGAGGCGTTGAATATTCAACCCGTGCATGCGTCGGAGTTTCAGCGTATCGGGCATCGGGAGTCGGGGATATGAGTGGTCCGACATCGCGAGTGCTGAATTCGTGATAGAGAAAACCTCAATAGGAAAAGGTCAGCATTGACTGGTTTTCGGGTCTCAGCGATCCGAGAGTACAATGTTCGACCACTGACCCTGCGAAGCCGCGAAGTCAAATCCCCCGAGTGCGAAGAGGGGATCCCATGAAGATTTTCTGTGGGTGCAGATTTCCCGATAGGGAAATAGAAGAGCCTTAGATTTCTTTGAGCCAGTAGAGAAGAGAAGATCTTGTGTGCACGCTGACCTTCCGACCTGCGGGTTGTGAGGAAGGGCGTCGGTGTCAGTTTGGTATCAGAGCTCAGAAAGGTTCTTTGCTTTCTGTAGCAGAGAAAGAGAATTCACCATGCCGCGAAGGAAAGATAGAAAGTCACTCGATCCAGAGGATAGAGAAATGCAGAGAAGAAGAGGCAGGCAGATGACAGATCCAGTTATGGAGAGACAAATGCGTGACCTATGAGCTAGACTCGAAGACATGGAGGCAGCGCAAAGACGCACAATTAGTGATGGGGACCTCAGTGATTCCGAAAGTGAGATTGAGGCTAAATGAGAAGAAGAAGTTGTAGCTGAAGATGCATCAAACGAGCGTTTGATCAGAGCTATTGCAAGAATGGGTGCAAGAGCAAAGATGGACATTCCAGTTTATGAGAGAAACTTGGATGCAGAAGAGCTTCTAGACTGGATTAGAGCTCTAGACACATACTTCGACTATGAAGATGTCGAAGAGGAGAAAAAGGTCAAGCATGTTGTCACTAGATTGAAAGGGCATGCAGCATTGTGGTGGGATCAACTACAAGCTGATAGACGTTGCAAGGGAAGGCAGAAGATCAAGAGTTGGCATAGACTGATCGCGAAGCTGAAGGCGAAATTCATCCCTAGGGACTATCAAATTACTCTGTTCAGGAGCATGCATAACCTGAGACAGAAGCTGATGACAGTGAAAGAATACACTGAGGAATTCTATAAACTGAACATTAGGGTAGGTCATCGGGAGAGCGATGATGAAAAATTTGCCAGATATATGAATGGCCTGAGATATGATATCCAGGATGAGATGAGCATGGTAACCATCCGAACGATGGAAGATGCTTATCAGATGGCTCTGAAAGTTGAAGAGAAGTTGAGCCGAAAGCAGAGTCATAGGGGCCGAGGCAGAAGTCAGCCCAGAGGCAAATTAGTTGCCCAGGATAAATTCCAGAAGCCCAGAAAGGACTGGAAGAAACCTCAGATTCGAATTGAGAGAGGTGGAACCTCACATCGAGGGAAATATGATGAACAGAGAGGGCAACATACTGAGCAGAGGGGAGATTATGTTGACAACAACACTTTTCCTTGTACTAGAGGGCATTGAGTTGGTGCAAGTGTGCACAGAAGGAACTAATTCGAGTGCTGAGAAAAGAGAAGTGTCGAAGAGAAGACACTCATAGGGTTGCTCAATACTCCGTAGGCTCTGCAAGGTGTGCATCTAGCAGGAGAACGCTAGGTGGGCATAAGGAGTTTTCTTTTCAAGAAAACTTCTCGAATCTGAGTTATTCGAGATCCTCGAACGCAAGGTGTGTGCAGGAGTAAATTTCCAGGAGGATGAAGCTCAGAAGGGACAATGTTTCTATAATGCAGATGAGACCCAAAGGAACCGGACTTGCAAGAGGAAGAGTCGAAGGTCGAGACCTTCAAGACTTAGAAAATCTTCTAAGTAAAATAAAAACCAAGAAAGTTTGGGAGGAGAAAGTGCAAGGAAGACAGATNGTTTCTATAATGCAGATGAGACCCAAAGGAACCGGACTTGCAAGAGGAAGAGTCGAAGGTCGAGACCTTCAAGACTTAGAAAATCTTCTAAGTAAAATAAAAACCAAGAAAGTTTGGGAGGAGAAAGTGCAAGGAAGACAGATCTGAACTGTCAGATCTAGCACCAATCCCCGATAACCGTTGGATCAGGCGAAGGTGCACAGAGTTTAACCTCTGGGAGGTCACGTAGGAGAGCAGATGAAACAGATGGTGGAGACGCTTCTTAGAGAAGTGTCGAAATCCCGAGAGCCCTAGAATCGCAACAAGTTGCGAGGGATTTAAGCGCTTAGAAGCACCCCGAGGGAGGAACCGTATGGACGACGGAGACACTTCGTGGAAGAAGTGTCGAAGTTGTGAGAATTGTTGGATATTGCAGAGCAACGAGGAGATTAAGGTCGAGTGTCTTCCAACACTCTAAAGCGTTGAATTTCGCTATTTCGTAGTTCAAGGTTTGGAGTGGCAAGGGATTTTGGACTCGCTGCATCGCGAACTCTCGGTTTGTGAAATCGCACAAGCCATCAAATCTGGAGTGTGGTGGCCTGAGAGCCACTAGATCAAGGATACGTGCACAGGGTTGAGTCACCAAGAGGTGCACAGGAAAAAGGATCTGGACTGTCAGATCTAGCACCAAGGATCAATAGTTGTTGGATCCGGAGGGAGGTGCGAGGGATTTAATCCTCATAACAGCAGAGGGAAGAGGACTCGTCAAGTCCTGAAAGCATCGGAGCCGTCCAATTGGGAGGAAAGGTGTTAGAGATCCAATCCCTTTTAGACGTTTTGGACACCGTGAGTTCCAGGAGAAGGAGTCGTGAGACAAGAAGTCCCAGCTCACGAAATTGCGAAAACATAAGGACCGTTCATCAAGGGGACACATGGTGAGTGGTCAAGGTTCGGGGAAAACCCCGAAAGGTTCTCTCAAGGGGTAGTATTTTGGAATTTTGGGATGGAGGCTAAGGCCAGTAGAACTTATTCGTTATGCATGTGGTCACAGAGTGGTCGTCACATGGGCGGAGGCTAAGGGGCGATCCAGAGCCGTTAAGCCCTTTTTTCGACGTTTCGGCGACCGAGAGTTGGAGGGACAAGGAGCCTGGGAGAGTTCGCATGAAGGAGTCCAAAAACCCCGAAACACGAAAGGTGTGTTGGTTCAGAGTAGAGAAGAGTGCTAAAAGTTGAGTGCATGCATAGGTTTTTTCAAGGCCTGTGCCAGAGGAGGAAGGGACCTGTGGATTCGTTCAAAGGGTTCTCGTAGAATCCGAAAGAGCCATTTCGTCTTAGAAGAAGATCGATCTAGAGACAGGGAGGTCGCAGAACCCTACTGAGGTAGGGGGTCTGCATTAGGTGGTATCAAAGCCACTTTATTTCTGTAGACTGCAGGCAGAGGGAGGCAGAGTAGATAAAGAAAATACTCTGATACACACCATCAAGTGGTATCAAAGCAGATTTTTGTCTATAGATTTCAGACAAAAGAGAAAGAGGAGACCATTACTTTTTTCACAAACAAAGGAGAGACAGTGGGAGAAATTATGGTAACATCAAGTGGAATCAGGAGAAAAGATTCATCTGTATACAATAGGTGAAAGAAGTAGGGTGTTAATTCTCTGTGGTGATTGTTTGCAGGTGTGCAATAGTCAATAGACAGCCAGGCGAGTTGTAGGAGGACATGGAGATGCTCTCAGACGTAGAGTGATCCATACGCTTGCTAGGAGGGTAGGTGAAAGATGGAAATGGCTACTGAAGGCCATGAGCGTGGTGGAAGGGGAGACCACCAGCAGAAAACCAAGGCAGAGATTGACAAGGAACTCGCTGAGATAAGAGCGAGAATGGAGCATCTTGCATTAATAATGCAGCATAATGCAGAAGCACATTGGGTGTATGCGTGGCCCATAAAGAAGAAGGTGAAGTGGCGAGTCAAGGAGTTGTTAGCCAAAAGACAACAAAGGCTGTTGAAAATATGGCTGAGGTATGCTGAAAGCCTCAGGGACACAAAGCTGGTTTGCATCTGTGAGCCAAAAGTTGGAGAAACCCTCAATGATGAGGAAGAGAGATCAGTTTCAGGTCTCATAAATTGCCACGAGGGTAGAGATGAATTTTCGAATTGCCAGGTGGGCAATGAAATGAGATCATTGGAGGATCTCATAGACTGTCAGGAGGAAAGCCATGGAAATTCATATTTCCAGGTGGGAAATGGTATGATATTAACAGAGGATCTCATAAACTTCTAGGTGGGCAATGGAAAGAGATAAATGGAAGGTCTCGCGTACTGCCAAGGGAGTAGTGGTGAAAGTTCAGATTGCCAGGTGGGCAATGACATGGGATCAGATGATCTCATAGACTGCTAGGTGGGCAGCAGAAAATTCTTAAATTTCCAAGTGGGCATGGGAAAGGAGACAAGACTGTCTGAGAGTCTCATGAACTCAGGGGAGACTTCAGATCAGCAAGGAGTGCTGACATGAGAGAATCAGAAGAGAATTCTGATCATTGGGGGAATTGAAGTATTCCTACCAAGTAGCCCAGTTGAGGCCAGAGAATGCGTTGCAGATGCAGAAACAGAAGAAATACAACCAGCAGAGATTGTCATGGAGGAAGAAGTGGAGCAGACACTGATGTTTTCCCAAGGAGAAAAGGAGGAGCAGTCAAAAGAATGGCTCAAAATTTTCAGCCACGAAGCTGAAACCGAGATGATTGCAGCAACAGAAGAAGTAGATAGCATGGACATTGTTGACCTGTATCAAGAATTGGAAGCCATGGAAAACAGGGTGATGGTGCAAAGATTTCACATCCAACGGGCTAAGTTGGAAGCAGGTAGTGGAGCATACCAGCCTGGGGAGAAGCTGGAAGAAGCTAGAAGTATGCCAACATGAGAAATGGAAACAACAGAACTACCACAGGAAGAAGCTGAGAAGCAGTTTAGTGAGGAGACTACAGAGCTGGAGTCTGCAACAGAGTGGCCACTTAGTGCCACAAGGGGAAATAAAGACAGGATGGGAGATTGAGCAGATCTACCCATTGAGGAGACATAAGTGCAGCAGAGAAGACTGCATAAGGAGAGCCAGCCACTGGAGTAGCTGGATGAGGTAATTGAAGAAATCAGAAGGTTGATGTTGAGTTCAGTAGAAGAGACTACCAGGAATGAGAAGTTGAGTAGAAGGGATCCTGCAAGAGCAGCAGGGCAACAACAGCAGCAACAATGAAGCAGAGGAGCAGATGGACAACTCCAAGGGAAAGTTTGGGATCCAGGTGGATGTCAACATTGGAGAAGAGGAGCTCATGATCAGGAGATCACGATTTTTCCAGTTGAGGAGTATGATGCAAGAGCATCGCTCCATGTCAGCAATGTGCCAGCCAACCAACACATCCAACACGCATTTAATGAAGAAAGGGAGAGGCGCAACCCTCTCAATTTTGAAATTCAAAATTTCAATAAATGTTGTAAGGATTTTAATGCCAGACCACGCCTTGGTATAGGTAGTGGTTGAGGTTTCCTTTAATGGTTTCCTGTAGCAAGCCTAGGACATAGTCAGGACTGGGCATCCATTTATGTAATGTAGCCATAGGAGCCGCTCTGCGATAACAATAGCTCAGAGACGGTGGTTGAGGATAAGCTCATGGGTGTCGTCATTTTGTGAGGAGGAATTTAGAGTAGAGACTTAGGAGGAGAGGTCAGAGCAGAGAGGTCTCGAGAGAGAGATGAGACTTGTTACAGTCCAGGCTTTGAAACATTTGTATAGACATATAGATTAATAGAAAATCAGTTTTTCCTGCACACTCTGTGTTTGACGTTTACATGTTTTTATGCATTTCATGCTTTAAATGCATAACTTGTGAAGAATTACATAAGTTTCAATTTCTTCCTATCTTGGAGTTTCCGAGTGCAAGGAGTGCACATAGTCCGCAAGGTGTGCGTTGACAGAGGTGAGACAACCTCAGGAAATATCAAGAGGGATAGCGTTGAACCTTCATCAACAGAGGTGCAAGGAGTACACAGAAGGGAACTCTCTTTCGATTTCGGCGAGAAGACATAATCACTGAGGATTTTGGAGAACTCTGCCAGGAGGGCATTGATTTGGTGCAAGTGTGCACAGAAGGAACTCTTTCAAGTTTTGAGAAAAGAGAAGTGTCGAATAGGAGAGACTCACAGGGTTGTTGAATGCTCTGTAGGCAAGGTGTGCATCGAGCAGGAGAAGGCCAAGTGGGCATAAGGAGTTTTCTTTTCAAGAAAACTTCTCGAATCTTAGTTATTCGAGATCCTCGAACGCAAGGTGTGCACAGGAGTAAATCTCTGAGAGGATGAAGCTCAAAAGGGACATCATTTCTATAACACAGATAGGACCCAAAGCAACCGAGCTTGCAAGAGGAGAGCGTGCAAGGAAGACAGATCTGAACCGTCAGAACTAGTGGCAATACTCGACAACTGTTGGATCAGACGAAAGTGCATAGAGTTTAACCTCTGGGAGGTCGTGCAGGAGAGTAGCTGAAATGGACGGTGGAGACGCTTCGTAGAGAAGTGTCGAAATCCCGAGAGCCCTAGAATCACACCAAGTTGCGAGGGATTTAAGCTCTTATAAGCACCCCGGGGGAAGAACCGTATGGATGGCAGAGACACTTTGTGGAAGAAGTGTCGAAGTTGCGAGAATCGTTGGATCTTGTAGAGAAGTGAGGAGATTAAGGCCAAGTGTCTTCCAACACTCTAAGGCGTCGAATTTTACTATTTCGAAGTTCGGGGTTTGGAGTGGCAAGGGATTTTGGAGTCGCTGCATCGCGAACTCCCTGTTTGTGAAATCGCGCCAGCCGTCGGATCTGGAGCACGATGGCCTGAGAGTTGCTAGATCAAGGATATGTGCACAGAATTGAGTCCCCGGGAGGTGCACAGGAAAAAGGATTTGGACCGTCAGATTTAGCACTAAGGACCGATAGCCGTCGGATATGGAGGGAGGTGCGAGCGGTTTATTATTCATAACAACAGAGGGAAGAGGACTTGTCAAGTCCCAAAAGCATCGGGGCCCTCCAATTGGGAGGACAGGTGTTAAAGATCCAAGCCCTTTTCTACATTTTGGACACCGGGAGTTCAAGGAGGAGTCGTGAGACAAGAAGTCCCAGCTCACGAAATTGCGAAAGCATCAGGACCGTTCATCAAGGGGACACGTGGTGAGTGGTCAAGCTTAAGGGAAAACCCTGAAAGGTTCTCTCAAGGGGTAGTATTTCGGTATTTCGGGACCCGGGAGGTTGAAGGACCAGGAGCCGTCTACAGCTAGAATCGTGAAATCGTGAATTCCGAAATCCTGAAAATTGGACCATGGTCATGGGTAGATTTTGACATTTCGGGATCCGGGAGCTTGAAGGACCAAAAATCGTTGCAGCCGAAATCGCGAAATCCCGACTCGTGAAAGGCCGGTAGAACTTTGTCATTAAGCACGTGGTCACAGAGTGGTGGTCACGTGGATGGAGGCTAAGGGGTGATCTAGAGCTGTTAAGCCCTTTTTTTGGAGTTTCAGCGACCGAGAATTGGAGGGACAAGGAGCCTGGGAGAGCTCACATGCAGGAGTCCTGAAACCCTGAAATGCGAAAGGTGTGTTGGTTTAGAGTAGAGAAGAGAACTGAAAGTTAAGCACGTGCATAGGTTTTTTCGAGGCCTGTGCTAGAGGACGAAGGGACCTGTGGATTTGTTCAAAGGGTTCCCGCAGGAGCCCGAAGAGGCATTTCGGCTCAGAAGAAGATCGATCCAGAGACCGGGAGGTCGCAAAACCCTGCTAAAGTAGGGGGTCTGCATCAGAAGCGGATTTCTTTGATGGTGTTGAACTTCTTTCATCCTTCTGCCTATTTGTGAAAGAAGTTTGTGTTTTTGTCCCCTGATTGAAGCCATAGACTTCTTGATTTCTGCCTCCAGTATTCCTCCTCCTGGTGCCAGGATTGATGGAGTTCTCTGTGAAGATGTATCTATTTTTCCAAAGAGATGGGGTCAACCAGAAGGATCTTTTCTTGGAGTTGGTGTTGCTCTAGGATTTGTTGCGCCTCCACCCTCTTAAGAAGTGGGGTTTTGAGTGGCTTGTCCCAGGATTTAAGGGATGCTTTGAGTTTCCTTAACTTTTCTTCCCAGATGAAGAGGGGAGAGCCCGTGATGACTTCTTTCCAGACTGTGGAGACAATGTCTAAAAATCCTTCATGCTGGATCCAGGTCGGGCTGAAATGGAAGGGGATGGGGCCTAGATTGCGATCATGGGATATTTATAAGAGGATAGGCTTATGGTCTGAGGCACTAAAACTTAGGATGGTAGAGTCCAGAGTGAGGCCGAGGTGGAGGACAAAGTGTTGGATAAGGAATCTATCTAGGCGAGCTGCGATGTGACCCGGTCCTATTCTTTTATTGGACCAGGTGAATAGTCATTTGGAGGGTTTGATATGTTCTAGATCCTAGTCCAGTATTAGGTCATCAACGATTTCTCTAAAAGGGTCCCTAAAGGGGGTTCCCCCTTTTTTTCCCCGGGCGTTTAACATGAGATTCAGGTCTCCAACAAGGATGATATTCTCTGGGTGAAGTAGATGCAGGTGATCTTGGATAGAGTTCCAACAAATTCTTTTTTTTGCATGTAGAGCTAGAGCATAAATGTTGAACATGCTTACCTGTAGGCTTGTGTCTTTGTGACGAAGGATTGTGAGTATCCAATGTGAGTTGGTGTAGGAATGAATCAGCTCAAGTTTGTTGGGGTTCTAGAGGGTTCCCAGGCTACCTGAGGCTCCTCGGGAACTGATGGCTAGTTCGTCGCTTGAGTTCCAAAATGTCTTTCTGGTCTGGAAGAAGTGTTGTTCTTCCAGCTTGGTCTCCTGGATTAGTAGTACGTTTGGGTTGGAGATGCGCATTAAGTCTTTCATTGCTTCAACTTTCTATTTTCTCCCAAGACCTCTGCAATTCCAGGATATGACTTTCATTACTTACCTTTGCTGGTAGTGGTGGATCCTTTTTTGAACTATCCTTGATGCCTCGTTGTCCTTGGGATAATCATTTTGTCCAGCATTGACTGTCCCCCCTGTAGTTTGTCTTTGTAGGATTTTTCTTCTTTGCGTTCTTTTGTTGATTTCCTTCCCCTATTTGAGGTTTTCTTAGTGCTTATTTTTGGATCTATTTCCCCTTCCTCTTCTTCTGATAGATCTTCCTATGATCCTTGGTCCAGTTGGACTACCTCCTGGGGGTGATATGATTTATACAGAGAGTTAGGGTTTTTTCTTTCTTTTTCTGACAGGGGCGGGATGGAAGAAGGATCAGGTTCTGGTATGTTCCTTTCGATTTCTGATTCATCCGGAGCAGGGGGGTTGTTGTCCGTTTCAGGTTGTACTTTATGTGGGGGATCTTTTTTTCTGGGTGAGGGAGGGTTTGGGGCTTTTCCATCTCGCCTGGGTCCATATTTTTTTGCCTTGTGTCTTTTGGGTTGTTTCCATCCTTCGTCCAAGTCTTTTTCTAGTTGGGTTTGGGGGAGTTTTGGGCATTTTTTCTGGAAATGGCCATACTCATGGCAGTGTCTGCATTTAAAAGGTAGATGTTCATAAGCTAGCTTCCGAAAATGCTGCCAATCACCTACAGTCAATTTTATTGCTTCCGGGAGACCGGCTTCTAGATCAACTTCAACACATATACGTGCACATGAGTATTGTTCTTTGGGGTTGGCTTTATCAATGTACTTACCTAGTCCATTGCTAATGGCTTGCATTGATGAGGTAGACCAGCTATGGATCGACAGATTTGGGAGTTTGATCCACACTGGTATCACCTTGGGTACATCCAGCACCGGTTCAAAGTCAGGCGTCCATGGGTTGATGTGCAGTCCTTGAGGTCCCATGAAGTACGATCCATTTCTGAAGATCAAATATCGATCGTCTATGGAGATAAATTCAAAGAGGAAGAATCCTTGTCCAACCGCGTAGCAAGTGACACTACTTGTGATCAGGGGTCACCAGTTCTTCTTGATCCAGTTCTCAGTGGTGTGTGGTGAGGTCCAGAGCCCAGTGGACTGACCCACTAGGGCTCGATCTGCCAATGACACCGCGATCTGCATAGGTTGCTCCGGAGGTAGGCAATGGAAGGGATTTCATCTAGCTTTTTGAAAAACTTGGAGGGTGGATCAGAGGCCGGTAATTTGCATTCGGCAACGAGCAGTTGTCTGAAGGCAGTAGCGGTGGAGAGAGGCGGCGGATCGTCGTCCCTATCAGAGCTCATGAGCGAGAGACCTAGCTTTCAGGAACTAAGGTTACAACGGGTCTGAGCGAGCATCGTGTGTATCATCCTTGTTTTGGTTTATGATATATCTTTGCTATCGTTGAATATTAGTATTCTAGCTAGGCTTTGTGGGATATACAAATATTGACACATGTTTCTCTTGATTCTCTAGTCCCCTCTGCTTTTCTAGATCTAGCTTTTCCATTACTCATTAGTGTGAAGGATTTCTTTATCAAAAACTATGCATTTTTAGGATCCATAAATGAATCCCAATTCTTCCATGAACCAGACAAATCAAATCCTCACGAATTCTGTGAACTGCTCAGTTACATGAGGATCAATTTATTATTTTTTAAGCCATTAGAAGACCTTTTTAAGCGTTATGCCTTTCACACTCATAAGGGCCACTATGAGTTTTTGGTCATGCCCTTTGGCTTGTGTAATGCCCCCTCCACCTTCCAAAGCCTCATGAATCATGTCTTCCGTCCCTTTCTCCATCATGTTGTCTTAGTTTTCTTTGATGATATCCTCATCTATAGAAAAAACTGGAAAGACCATCTTACTCATGTGGATAAAGTTCTCCATCTCCTCTCCCAGCACCAACTTTTCCTGAAACAAACTAAATGTGTGTTTGGTGCCTCAGAAGTAGAATACTTGGGTCATTTGGTTGGCAAGGATGGCATCAGGGTGGATCTGAAAAATATTGAAGCTATGCAAGACTGGTCGCACCCAAAGACTCTCAAAATCTTGCGTGGATTTCTGGGCTTAACAGGGTATTATCACAAGTTTGTTAAGAACTATGGAAAGATTGCAGCACCTCTCACTGCTCTCCTAAAAAAGAACTCTTTCACTTGGACTCCAGCCGCTGCTCAAGATTTTCAAACCTTGAAGATGACCATGTGCACCACTCCGGTTCTGGCCCTTCCTGATTTCACAAAGACATTTGTATTGGAATGTGATGCCTCAGGGAAAGGAATGAGCGTTGTCCTTATGCAAGAGGGTCGAACTTTGGCCTTCACCAGCAATCAACTGTCTGAAAGGAATCTGGGCAAACCCATTTATGAAAAGGAAATGTTGGTTATTCTACATGTCGTTGATCTGTGGTGCCCTTATCTCTTGGGGCAACATTTCCAAATTAAGACCGACCATCAAAGCCTCAAGTACTTTATGGAACAATGAATTTCTTCCCAAGAGAAACAAAAATGGGTGACTAGGCTCTTTGGTTATGATTATGAGATCATTTACAAGAAGGGAAAAGACAGTGTAGTGGCAGATGCACTGTCCCAAAAATATGAAGAAGAAGGATCCCTTTTTTCCCTTTCCTTCATTGTACCCGATTGGTTCCAAGCTGTGCGCTAGGAATGGCTTCAAGATCCCAAAATTTCGCATCTGATCCAGCAATTGCAGACCAAGTCTCTAGCTCCCCTAGGGTACTCTTGGCTCCAGGATGAGCTTCGATACAAAGGTCGTTTGTATTTAAGTAAACAATCAAAGCTTAAATCCACGGTACTTTCTGAGCTTCATGCTACACCCACAACGAGGCACTCAGGGTTCACCAAAACATATGACAGGGTCAAACGTTCTTT
>SNQJ01S0245003.1:0-13147 GCA_010110895.2 Picea sitchensis
CCTCTCAGTTGACTAACAAGAGTGTATCTCCATAATTATAGTGAATCAAGAGCTGAAATTTTTACCAGAGGTACCTTGATATGTCTTCTCAATACTATAGCGATTTCACTATCTGAATCATTCTAGAAAAAAAAAGTTATAGCAAAAATGGTAAGATGACCTGAAAATAACATACCTTAGAACACATCACCAAAAGACTTCATCCTCCCTTGAAATCCAGCCTTCTTATCTTCTTATTGCCTTTGAAATTAGACTTGTATCAAATGAATGTATAATGATGTTTATTTTTACCATTTACGTCACTTCCTTTTAACATTAGGGCCGACCTGACACTTTCTTATTTTGTAATTATTTTCTTTAATTATTTTCAAGGCCTACATGTACTTCCTTCTTCAATTCACTTTGTCATCTTCAAAAATGCATTTCTCCTCAACCATGAGGATCCACGTGATGTGCCACATACCACCAAAAACAACATGATGTATACTACTCATTAATGGGTGTTGTATATGCATGTGCATTGTCCTTCATGTCCAAATACCTTTATCAATCTTGCGGTCCAAAACCCATGACTAGGGTTGACATCAATGACAACAACCAGTCTTCCAACAAGAAAATAGAGAGGCAGAAGGCAGTTTTTGTAAGCACGAATTGGTTTCAAAGAAGCGCCATCTTTTCAAAACCATGATCTACTAATTGTTAGAAAATGCATTGTTGAAGATTACTTTTTATTGCAACATATGCCTGTAGCTATGTTGATACATTATTCCATGATTGTAACATATCAACTTAAATAATAAATTTACTTTTCTACTAATTGCCAACAAATGCTTTGTGGAAGATTAGATTTTATTGGAACGTGTGTGTTTAACTGTGTTCTTCATACATTCTACCATCAGTGCAACATATTAACTCAAGTATTAAACTTATTGCATTATGGGCTGTTAGCATTAAAACTTAATAATTGCATGTCTAGAAACAAGAATAACGATTTTTCTGCAACATTGTACATTGGTATTAGTAAAAACAATATCAAATAAGTACGAGAGCACCGAACCATGCCAATTAGAACATGTGTTAAACTCAAAAAAGAGGCAACAACAAAGAGTGCAAGGCAATTTTTTTATAATAGCAAATCCATTTAAAATAAAAAAAATAAGAAAAACACCGAGTACTATACATCTATGCTTAGAAATTGGACCTAGTTCTTCAGGCCAAAACATTGAAGGTATTTGCAACAAACATAGGCACAGGTTCTGCAGTATGCAATATCCTTGGAGTTTTCTCGTCGATGAATCATCCTCTGTTGAAATTGATATTTTTCAGAAGATTTTCCTCAGAAAGAAGACGAAAATGGTTGCATGGAAAGTGGAATATCCCTTATTTGAAACTGCCTCTGCATAGTCCAAAAAAATTCAGTAGCACAGCTTGCACGTGCAATTGTAGAGGCCCAAATTAGTCCATTCTAGGCAAAAGGAGATAACTAGTAGGAAAATGCATGGTAGGAGTGAGAGTTTTGGACCTGATGCCTTAAAATGTTAAACAATATTTTTTTGGCTTGAAATATATCTCTGGGAGCATCAACATATAATTGATTTACACTGAAACTCTTCCACCCAGAATAGACTAATTTGGAACTCTAGAATTCCTACTTTCGCGGTGCAAAGTGGTTTTTGCGTTCACCATCAGTTTCTTTTCTGAAACTCCTTTTGGTGTTGTCATGACTGCGATCACCGAGCCGGGAAGGTCTATTCGTTATGGTTGATTTCAATTTGGGCGTAGGAGTGGGAAGATTCTCCGCATTTCAATCATCCATTACCGTATCATCGTCCATCAGATCATCTTCTTCCAGCTTGAAATTCATGGGATGAACTTCTGCGATAGAAATGAATGCAATTGGGTAGATTCTCTGACCAGCTAGGGTTGCGATGGAATTTTTTGGCTTGAAATATATCTCTCGGTGTACCAAGGGACCATCTCATTTTTTTCTACTGGGCGGAGGAGATGAATAGTAACAATATGCGATGGAATAGTGGAACCTATGGCCATTATGCCCCAATGTGTTTACTGTGTGTGGAGAGAGTTGTTGCCAAAAGTTATTTAGAATTTCTGTTTGGTCGAGATGATGTTTGAAATGAAAATTAGGGAGGGATAATATAAGCCTCTGCAAATTATGGTTTAATGCGTATCAATGGAATATCTCCTCGATCCTTTCGTTGATCAATGAAAATTTCCAAGGTTCGTGCATAATGAGTTGTGACCATCACAACTCACTAATTGCACAATTAGTAAAAAGTGTGAATGGGGCAGTGACAATGAAAATAGATTAAGAATCAGAAATATCTTAAAAGCACCAACCTGTCCGTGCACAAAAAAAAAATAGAGCGTGGACTTTGAAATGAATACTTGGAAAGGATAACATGCTTCTGGGAAAATCTTAGTTTAATCCGTACTAATGAAAAATATTCTCCGGACTTCCGAACATTAATGACAGTTTTAACGGTTGCTGCAGGATGTCTACTAGCATTAAAGCTGAATTATTGCATATCTGGAAAAAAGTATGAAGGCAACAATAATTGTAAAACTGATTCCAAGAAATACCAAAGTATGAAAAGCAGTCGGGCGAAAATATACCCAGGGAACGTGAAGGGCTGATGGTTCTTAGCCTGGCGAGCTGAAAATTGAGCCTCTATTGTTCTGTGTCCTACAAATAGCACCTACACTTCCATGATATACAAATTGACAGGTGGACTTATGGGTTGGTTGGTTCAACATTGCATTTTTTTTTCCTTAGCGATTCCGTATTAATTCCATAATTAACCACTTTTTTGGATCGAGGGTTCTCGAGCTAGCGGGAAATAAATTGGGCATCTATTATTCTGCGCTCTACAAATAGAAGTGACATTTCCGTGATATACAAATTTAGAACCTAACCTGTGCTAAATTATTACTGTTAAATATTTATATTTCAGAATTTAATTATACGAGAAAGTTTGCACAATCTGCTTGGTCGAGTGATATAAAAGTATTTTGATAAACGAGCCATATAAAAAAGAGTCATTCCATACTTAGGCAGTTTTTTGATTGCGGGTTAGTAGCCTTGCAGGATGAAAAAAAAGTCTCTATTGTTTTGTGTCCTACAAATAGCTCCTAGATTTCCATGATATACAAATTGACAGGAGGACCTATGGGTTGCTTGGCTAAACATTGCATTTGATCGCGGGTTAGCGGCCTGGCAGGCTAAAAATTAAGTATCTATTGTTTCGTGTCCTACAAATAACACCTACAGTTCCGTGATGTACAAATTCACACGCGGACTTGTGGACAATTTCTATATACTTATGGAATGAGATTTTATACAACATATGCGGATCCCTCATTCCATACTTATGCAATTTTTGGATCACGGGCTCATGGTCTAGTGGGCCGAAAAGAGAGTCTCCATTGTTTTGTCTCCTACAAATAGCACCCGGGCTTCTGCAATATACAAATTGATAGTGTTGTAGAACATATGAAGATCCCTTATTCCATACTTGGACACTTTTTGGATCACGGGTTTGCGACCTGGCGGGCTGAAAATTAAGTATCTATTATTTCGTGTCCTACAAATACCACCTAGACTTTCGTGTCCTACAAATAGCACCTAGACTTCCGCGATATACAAATTCACACGCGGACTTGTGGACATAGTCTATATAAAGTATGAAATGAGATTTTATACATCATATGAGGATCCCTCATTCCATACTTAGGAATTTTTTGGATCGCGGGCTCATGGCCTGGTGGGCCGAAAATAGAGTCTTTATTGTTTCGTCTCCTACAAATAGAACCTAGAATTTAGCGATATAAAAATTGATAGTGTTTTAGAACATATAAGGATCCCTCATTCCATACTTGAGCACTTTTTGGATCACGGGTTTGGGACTTGGTGGGTTGAAAATTAAGTATCTATTGTTCTGTGTCCCACAAATAACACCTAGACTTCTGAGATATACAAATTGACATGCGGACTTTCAGACATAGTCTCTATATAAAGTATGGTATGAGATTTTATACAGCATATGCAGATCCCTCATTCCATAATTAGATAGTTTTTGGATCGCGGGTTCGCGCACCGAAAATAGAGTCTCTATTGTTTCGTCTCCTACAAATAGCACCCAGAATTCCACGATATACAAATTGATTGGCGGACTCGGGCTGGTTGGCTAAAAATTGCACTTTTATTGTCCCGTAGCGATGTTGTATGAATTTCAAATTTAGCATTTTTTTTATTAGGGGCTCTGAGGCTGGCGAGATAGAATTTGGGCATCTATTGTTTTGTTCTTTACAAATACATTTTTCTAGAACATATGTGGATCCCTCATTCCATACTTTGACACTTTTTGGATCGCGGGTTCGCGACCTAGCTGGCTAAAAATTAAGTATCTATTGTTCTGTGTCCCACAAATAGCACCTAGACTTCCGCAATATACAAATTGACAAGCGGACTTGTGGACATAGTCTCTAAATAAAGTATGGAATGAGATTTTATACAACATATGTGGAGATCCCGTATGAATTTCATATTTAGCAAATTTTTTTTATCAGGAGCTCTGGGGCTGGCGGACTGAAAATTGGGCCTCTATTGTTCCGTGTTGTACAAAAACATTGTTCTAGAACATAGGCGGATCCCTCATTCCATACTTGGGCACTTTTTGGATCGCGGGTTCGTGACCAGGCAGACTGAAAATTAAGTATCTATTGTTCTGTGTCCTACAAATAACACCTAGACTTCCACTATATACAATTTGACATGCAAACTTGTGGACATTGTCTCTATATAAACTATGGAATGAGATTTTGTACAACATATGCAGATCCCTCATTCCATACCTAGGCAGTTTTTGATTTACGACCTGGCAGGCCGAAAATAGAGTCTCCATTGTTCTGTCTCCTACAAATAGCACCCAGACTTCCGCGATATACAAGTGGACAGGTGGACTTGGGATGGTTGGCTGAACATTGCAGTTTTATTGTCCCGTAGCGATCCAGTATGAATTTCATATCTAGCGATTTTTTTTTGATCAGGTCTGTGGGGCTCGCGGGATGAAAATTGGGCCTCTATTGTTCTGTGTTGTACAAACACCAGGCACATATCCACGATTTACAAATTACCAAATAGACCTGTGGGTTGCGTCGCTAAACATTGCAATTTTCATTGTTCCTTGTCCTCTTAAATAACCCTCGAAGTTTCACGATATACAGATTGATAGATAGATTTGAGGGCTGGCGGGTTTGAATTTTCCATTGTTTACAGATACTAATCCCTATCAATTATCTAACATATCTAAAAACATGTTTTTCAATACTAAATATTAATAATAATTTTTTCTATTGCAGAATTTAATTAAACGAGAAAGTTTGTACAATCTGGCTGGGCGACTGATATAAAAGTTTTTCAACAAACGAGAAATACATAGTAAACATGTACTTTTAGAAAGTATGGAAAAGATATTTTATAGAGCATATGAATATCCCTCGTTCCATACTTGGGAACTTTTTGGATTGCGGGTTCTCGGCCTGGCGGGCTGAAATTTGAACCTCTTTTGTTCGGTGTCCTGCAAATATCACCCAAACTTCCACAATATACAAATTGACAGGTGAACTTGCGGATTCCACGTCTAGTGGGTTCAAGATTGCAATTGTTTAGCAATGATCATCCTATCTAACTTTAGTTAAAAACATTATTTTTAGATACTAAAATATTAATATTAACTATTGTTATTGTACAAGTGAATTACATTAAATTATTAAAGGATGTTAAATAGCTTATTTTGAAAAAAATGAAGGAAACAAAAGTTTTTTTTTTGTAAAATTCTATCACCGCAAGCATAATAAGGAACAATTTGAATTTTAAGGCCCTCTTGTTCATATGATAGCACAATTGCACTCCGCACAGTATATATTCATTGATTTCAAATTATTCTAGGATATTAATTTTACCAAGTTCATCGAATCAACAAAAATTACGAAAACAATGATCAATTTGAATTTTAAGAGCCTCTTGTTGGTATGATAGGACAGTTTCACTTCGCACACTATATATTAGTTGATTTCAAATTATTTCACAACAATAATTTGACCAAGTTCATCAATCAAGGAAATTTGCCAAAACAAGTCACATAGTACATTTGCGTCACAACACCATAGAAATTATCAGGCGGATCTGCGTGCCAACTAGCCAAAAAAATTCAACTATATTGATCTGTGTCCTCCAAAGAAGAGTTGGAGTTCCATGGTATACAAATTGACAGACAAACCAGATAACCAAGAACCAACCATACTTTAAATAGCCCAGAAGAAAGTTCCTAGAAGGTTCCATTGAGTAGAACCCATCGACCTTTGCACCAAACAATTTGATATACAAAGAAAATACATCGGTGCATTCCTTTTCTCTTGAAATGAACATTCATCTTGATGTTGAACAAATATTATAGAGAGACATGAGGTATTTTTGTTTCCTCCCAAAGTTTGATTTAATTTTGTTTTTGCCCTTCTTCAGTCGATATGCAAAATTGCATTGTCCTCATTTAAGGTGAATTTTTTTTGTATACGAAGCTACCGCAACATATAGACATTTCTTTCCTTTTTGTGTAAATATGTTTCATATGACAACTCTTCCAATTCAAGAAGCACATTTTCTAACAGAGGTTTCCTAACCGAACACTGCATAGTTGTGTTGCCCACGGTTCGAATAACACCACTGACGCAATGTCCATAAATATATGGAAATTTTTCATTGCATCGCAGACAATCAATCATATCATCACTTATCAAAGTGGAGGTAGAAGCAGCGAAATGGCATTTTGGACATACAGGCTCAAAGGGGGTCGAGTACACATTGGATGCAACTAAAATACCTTCAACCTGGCAACGCGAGTAAAGGGATTAATACATTGAACAATATAATACATAACTACATCCCCCCCTCCCCTGTAAAACAAAAAAGAAAAAGTAAACAGGTGCATAAATTTTTTGAAGGCTATTTCTATAAGAAAAGTGAGGATGATTTTGTGGATGTATATGCACAACAATTGTAGAGCTAGCTAGTTTCTCCAGATCCTCTACTATATCTGCTCGCAACTTTTTTACAAACATTGCCTGGGTTGTTCGAAAGATCCTTTCTCTATCATCCTTCTTCTTTGTTATATTTTTGAACAACATAAGTGGAATCTTCCCTCTATGCAATTGTTGTTCCATTGACGAAAACAAATATAAATAGATATCGAACAATTGTAGCCGCAACATGGAACGGTGAAATATTTGTGTAACTTATCTGAAATATATGCAGACGCAAAATTTAAGAACAAAACTGAATATGAAAATCGGTACCATTTCCTTGTCGCTATCCGACTCTCCATCCTTTATATGGAGAATGTGTTGCGACCCAAATTTTCTCACCAGTGTCACAATAGCCCCAATCATTCCAATTGGGTAAGTATCCGTGCTCTATGCAAGCTTCCTGATAGTTGAGTCTGGGAGGAAGCGATATTCTGAACAAATAGAAGGAATTTTTTCCACAATACTTGTTTCATTGAGCAAAATAATTCAATCGCAATCACCACAATCATATATTGTTTTGGGAATCACATTAAAATTTGTAATGGATATCCCATTACGCGGCGATATCTTTTCTGCATGTTTCTGGACATGTTGTGGAGGAATAGTTAGTGTGACTGTCATCATGGAATCCTTGTCTGTCATATTAGCATGCATAATGGATCTACTTTTGTTTGCCTTGTCCAAGTAGGTGGTATAGACAACCATTATGTCCCCGACGAACAGTTGTCCAGTTTGGTGGTTGTTCAAGACCTTTATTGACAGTACATTGGATCTCACAACTCTAGACCTGATGAAATTTTTGAACAGGAAAACTAAAGTGAATGGCAGTGTGCTATAAGTACACGAATAATATTGATGAACTATGGAGCCACATTTTCGCAACCACACATCTTGGTCTACGGAACATGCAGCACGTTCGATGTTTTGCTTGTACTTGTTGATACTTCTTGTGAGCTGGAAACCATGTATTGCAAATGGCATCAACATATCTTCCATGCCATAGATGAATATATAGCCCAAGATTTTTTTTTAGTAAACATAGTAAGATAACAACATATTCATATTTACCTTTGGCCTTTTCGGTCTACTGATGTCTGGGATGACTGATTGCTCATGGTCATCTCACTAGTCCAAATTTTTTTGATGCAAGCATGTGCAGATGAACATCAGGAGTAAAAAAATATATGCATTGTATATTTTCCATCGGAAGGACCACATAACCGTAAAAGTATATGCATCTTAATTTTTTAATTGGAGAAATGTTTAACAGTAAACATCGAGTGATCGCAGGTCACCATGGCCAATCTGTATATCATGGACCCCCAGAAGCCAGGGGATAAATATTCAACCTAGAAACCGCAATCGAAAAAGTGGGTAACTATAGAATAAGGTAGAAACAAAGCCACACATGTCAGTCCATTAGTCCACCAATAGGCCCCCGAGGGAATTTTTGAAAACCACACTAAGAAGATGAATTAGAAAACAAAAGGGATAATAGAAAATGGAAAAAGTAGAAATAGGGAGCACAGAAAGGCCCATTACTGCGAATTCATCGTTTTCAATTCTAATATTATATGCTCCCTCTCAGTTTGTATATTTAATTTACCAACACACTTGGTATACCTTTTAGAAGATTGTACCACAAAACCCTCTGTTGCTGCACATAAGAATTCATCTTCCTATCCAAGCAACCAATTTTTTCCAAGGAAGCAACGCTGAATATGCAATCGAGATGAAGGAAAGCTACTATGAAAACAGACATCAAAAAGAAAAAGAAAAAATTCTATTTACCTGCTAAAGAGTCGTTCGTCCTGTCCAACGATTTTGTTTCTTTAAATGCAGAAATGTAGCGCAAACACAACGGACATAAAATAACTTAGTATGCAGGAAGGAATGTATGTAACCAAGATAACTTACCATGTAGGAAGGCATGAAACTAGTTTAACACATATACAGACCATAAATGAAATACAAAAAAGTGCAATATGAAACAATAGTACAAGCATGCACCTTTTTATATCCTCTTCAGCCGATGTAGTCAAGACTCCCTCATTTTCTTCAGCTACTATGTTTATTTCAATGTGGGAACCCACAAAATTCAATGTACATCAATGGAAGATGGTATTCACTAGAGAACAAGCAATATGTAAATACAACAAAAATGACTCAACAAATAGTTTACAAAGGAAGAAACATGAACCTTTTCTCTTCTCTATCCATGGGTGTAAACATCTAGATTTTTTTCCCCTGGCCAAAATATATTACAAGGCAGAAAATATCACGCAATTGCATGGCCACAACTAAACGATTTCTGGTTTTCCCTGGCAATTCATCTAGATATCCACTTTAACCATGTTCTTTATCCTCTACATAGACTGCTATGCCCACGTTACAAGTTCTCAGTTTTCTGTGGAAAACTACCCAGACATGCTTTCAGACATGAAAATATAATCTTGAAGAATCTTTGTTGCACATATCATATCTCAAGCACAACACAAATTGTATCATGCGCACACCAGTCTATGTAGAGGAGAAAGAACATGTCATGTCATATCTGCACATCTGACCATACATGGTCTATAAATGTAGGCTGCATACATATGCTTTATCCCAACAAAAAAACAATAGATATTGTAACTTCACATGTAATCCTCTAACAATTTTGTATGCAACTATTTTCTTTCATGGCAGGACTCGAGCACCAGGAAAATATCACAGAAATATAGATAACAACCTCTACAAAAATGGAAAATAACACAACTACAGATTGACTAGTAGGTGCGGGGGTTGAACACCGTAAAGCGCCCCCCCAAAAAATAACAATCCAAAAATAAAAATAAGAAAGAAAATCTCCAACCACCGCCGTTGCACCCCAACTCTGCAAGGCCAAATCAAAGAAAAGAAACCAACAAGGACCAAACTAGCGATAAAGCACAAAGAGGCTGAACTACATCCCCAGGGACCCAAAGCGCAAACCTCAAGAAAACAAACAAAACCAACAACCCAGGAACCAACGAACCAACAAAATCCACCGACCTAGTGAACAACATATGTATCTCCAATGATTACCAAACTGCATCCAAAGCAAAAAAGGAACCAGAAACATACAAGGAACATGCGACTACAAACAAACAAACATTCTTACTTGCAAATTGCAAACAATGAAAAACAAACAAGGAATACAAAATGAAACTATGGCATCAAAACTTACTTCGAAACGATGAAATGCAGAAGCACAGGTTGAATCACGAGCGAAACAACAAAAAACAACAACCAAGAAACCAACGAAGAAGAATCACTCACCGAACCAGTAAACAATGTATCTAGCTTCAATGATTATGAGGATGAAACATACAATGGAAGCACCTGACAAACCAACAAAGAAGAAGCAGTCATCGAACCAGTAAACAATGTACGTAGCTTCAATGGTAGAACATGGATGAAACATACAATGGCTATTGAACTGGCATGTACTCCGAGAAATGTATTTGCATAAACATTTAAGACTCTCAGGCTGTCTAAGGACCTCGCGGTATGCAAACATTTAAGATGTCAGGGGTGTTGGACGACATTGCGTCATGTAAACATTTACGTTGTCAGGCCTATTGACGCATCTCAGAATAAGTGTCAATAAATTTCAAGAAATATACAAAGCTTGGATATGAAAACATTTCAATATGCTTAGTACATATCAAAACTGACAGATATATTCAGGTAGAAGAAAATGCTAATACAAACATTCGAACTAATGGTAGCATTAATCAACCTTCAAGCAATATACAGGAAAAATATATAATTAAAACATATTGTCTACTAGAAAAAGTTTGGATGTGTTGCCATATACTGCATTGGGAATAGCTAAGCCAACAATAAGACTTCCAATCTCTTATCCAATCAGATCAATACATATATGTTACTTTTTAATATATAAAAATATATTATTTTAATTCCATAGCTCCAACAATAGGTATTGTGCAAATATTTCTGGTCAAAGGACAAACTAATATGTAGTCAACGCTTTATTGATTGCTATAGTCCCTCTATGCCTACGATAGAGACTAATAAGTGAGAATCACTTTTACAGTGAAGTTACTTTATAAATTAAAGTTGCATACAACAAGAAATTTAAAAATAGAATATTAAAATTACTTTATAGTGATTCCCTTTTATAATTTAAGTGAAATGCACTTTACAATAAAGTTGTGATATAACTCAAGGTTGCATGAAATTTTTCAAAAAATAGATTAAAAAAGGAGAGACTTCAACTCAAGACCTCTGATTAAATAAAGAAAATTTCATCCAGGTGAGCTAATGCAAAATATATATCAAATGTTATGAAGGAAGAGGGGTGATTTTTTCTTTTTATTTTTTTGTTCTTTGCCTAAAAATGCATGCGTACCCTCAATGACCCTTGTTTTTTCTTGCAAACAATTCACCATGGCCACACAAACACAAGTGAAATTTTTATTTTTTCCGAAAATTTATAATAATGGGTTAAGATATCAGTTAGTTTACCTAGAAAATGCAAGTTTTCTCTCTATTTCTGATTTGTTGAGCTCGCATACAGTGCAGAGCAAAGATCATATGAAAAACATAAACACTTTTCACTTTATTTCTGATTTTCCTAAATTGCACAGAGTTCAAGACAAAAGGCATATGCAAACCGAAAAGTGTAGAGAACTGAGAATAAAAATAGAATATTGAAATATAAACTTTGTAAATTATTTTTAAAATGGGCATGATCAAACTTTATATTTTTGGATCTGAAAAAAAAATGGTTGTATCTTAGGAAAACAAAAAACTTTTCAAGTGAAATGAAAATCATTTCAAACTGAAAGTAGGACTCCATATGCAATGGAATAGCAAGAAAAACCCAAAAATGCATAGAAATAGTATAACCCAGAAATGCATCAACACAAGTTCAATATCTCAATCAACAATGAGAGAGGGCCTTCAAACATGCTATGATACCATGTTTGACAAAACATGGTATCTCCACACATGAAGAACACCTTAAACAACCACTCACACAAACTAATAAAATTCTAGTACATTGATGTTATTACATTGTTAAAATCATCAAAGAGGGGAATAGTCCATGAACCCAACCAACGTAGCCACTTGAGGAGATATATTAATCCAAAAGAAAAATAGTTTACAAGAGAATTTATCACAATCTATCTTCAAAAAATGACCCTTCATGCTCTTTAAATAGAGATCATGGACCAATCGGGTGCTAATCCATGGATCAATATCCATTAGTATCGAGGAGAATATGAGCCATCATATCACTCTATGTCTAGAACATATCATGACCGTCTAATTACATATATACAAATGCATACTAAAGAAACACACTAAGAAATAAACTTTTACCTAAAGACATATTAAACCAAGTTGATCTTCACTAACTCCTAAGAGGTCATGCTCACTCATGTGAGTATGCTTGCACGGAATTGAAAGGAAAATATGGGAATGTTTCATGAGTGTCATTGAAGGGAGGCCACACAAGTGTATAAAATTCAAATTTGCAATGTTTTTTCCTATACTTTTTTAGGTGATGTGGAGTAGACATTGGATAACCTTATTATGTTTCATTCTTACCAACTGGTGATATTTTTAGACAATCACCTAAATGTCTCATTTGAGCGAAATTGAGGTGATAACAATTACCCCCCTAATGTGTGGGGTTAGAAGTTGTTGTATAGTCAAAATACATCATCGTTTTCTATCCCACATACTTGTGTGAATGATCTCTTAAATAAACGAGGAAGGCATTTCCATGCTCATGAAATTATCAAAACACATTACAATAGCATACATGTGTCATTTGGGCTCATTTATAAACATTATGATCCATATGTATGGTGAGAACATTGAATAATGTTGTAACTAGAAAATCCATGATGTGGAAAATGTGCATCACTCGTGGGGTCACCAGTAATAATATAGGACCATGCATTGGGAGGGGCCCTAGAACCTGTGGGAATAAACGTGAAAATAGTTCCTACTCAAAGGTATTGATATCCATGAAATCATAGGGGTC
>SNQJ01S0245004.1:0-13224 GCA_010110895.2 Picea sitchensis
CATGGGGTATAAACACGGGTGAAAGCAAGGACCTCTGAATTAGGAAGATAATCAAGCTCCACAACCAACAATTTCATCATCTCTACACCACCCAAGAAAATACCTAGCTCAATCCAATATTGTTTCAAGCACCCATAATTTATGAAGGGTTGCGATAAAGATTGATCTCGAAGGAATTCAAAAGACCACATATGCTTGGGGGTATGTTGAGCAACCAACAAGGTGGAGCATTGCTATTATACAATTTTTGTCCACTTACATAGATGTAAGGGTTTTTCACCAAAAACATCATTTGTGATCATGTAATTGTACAATGAGGCCAATGAAGTACTAAAACATGAGGAGTACCTCATTTATCTAAAGGAGAAACACATTCAAATCAATAAGTTGACCAAATTGTTATCTATGTGGCACAATGATTATGTAGGAAACACATTCTATGTTGGTAATCCTTCAATACTCATGTAATATTCTTCCTTTATGACATGAACAGAGTAAATAAAAAAATCTAGTTGTTTCCTACAATGTTAAACATGGGATAAGATAAAAATATCACATTTTTGATAGAGGTAACAAGGAAATTGCATGGCCTATATGGGGAAACATATTCACTTCCCAAACATGAAATTCTTTAGAGAAAAACATAAATTCATGGATCTCTTATGGGTTCTAGGAGTTCAATGAATGTAAGGTTATGTTGCACAAGTGTATTCCAAAATTTAGTCACTTGTTGCAATATCCAGTTCATTGCATCTCATTAGTATTGACATTGACCATATCTTCCTTCATTAAGCATATAACTTCTTCCATCTACCACTATAGTGCAAACTGAGAAATCCTCAAAGAGGAAAAGATTATTCCAAAGAAGAAGATCAAACATCATCTTCATGACTCCTCCTAGGTGATATTGTTCTTTTATGTAAATTTCTCCCCAATTCTAATTAATACAGAGTCTTATGTTCTCATTCCCCCATTTCAAATATGCATTTCAATGGTTATCTTCTCATGAGTTTATTTCTAACCTACTGGAATTGTGAAGAATGTTTTGATTTGTTTGATTGTTTGTCATTGCATGTAAGATCATCAAGTAGACTCTAGTATGTGGAATTTCCTTCTCCTAGTAACTTAAGGACTTGCAATCAGTCCATAAAGTTGATATTAAGGACTTGTAATCAGTCCGTAAAGTTGCTATCACAAAGGTTTTATTTGCTTATTCTTCCAAATTTCATATATTTTCACATTAAGAAAAATAAATAACTTTACTTTAAAAATTCATACATGTACCCTTAAAATCTCTATTTTCAACAACAATCCCAACCCATTTCTTAGATTATTTGGTACACTCATGCATGAAATAACCCACAAAATAATAACAACTTTAATGGGAAAAAATTCCATATCTCTATTTACAACAACAATCCCAACCCATTGCTTAGATTATTTGGTACACTCATGCATGAAATAACCCACAAAATAATAACAACTTCAATGGGAAAAAAATTCCATTGGTTCTTTGTTCAGTTGGATTTGAGTCCTTCTCAAAACATTCAACACGTTGAGTCATTCACCACTGTGGAGTTAACTCTATAGTTTCCTCTTCACTCGACTGTGAGACATATATCTTTTCATTTTTCAAAATTGCATTCTCAAAAAATATTTAGCACCAATGCGCATGATTTAATTTTGATAGTCACATAGTTCATTATGCATGTGCGACTTATAGGCCCTCTCACCTATTTAGTGTGTGTTTTATTGTTGGTTTAAGCTCACATAATCGAGCTAAAATTTCATTCATTGTAGTATTTTCTAACCAAATTTATTTCAAAGGTTCATTGGACAATTTTATTTAAGATCTTATTGTTCTTAAGAATCACATAAGGAAAAATTAACCCTAATTTGATTAAGTCAAATCAATTAGATTTAGGACGACTTTATTGTTTTATGCATGTGCATTATTGTAGCTTAATTGGGAGTAATTGACATATTGTTTAAAGTATTAGTTGTGTTGGGGACAAATCTCAACATTTCATGAATGCTCTTCTCCTTGCACTCCTTTATGATATGGGTGAATATCAATGGATATAGAGGTTTCCTTTCTCTCCTCATGTCTTTGACTTTACTTTTGAGAATTTACTTCTTCATATTTTTATGTTCAATAATTTCACATTACAATAAACCAAAAGAAAACTTAAGAACTACAAAACCAATTAATTTCTTCCATCGAGAATTTAAGATATTAAATCTTACTTAATAAAAGTAACTTTGCTAGTTGTTTAGAAGACTCTCACATTTAGTTGGGAATAGGGTGTGAGGCCAACATTTCAAAGTCACCACACATTTCAAACTAGAATTTTACTATAATGAGTGCAAGCCCTTTGGTAACAGAGAATGTTTGTTGCGAAAATGCATCCCATACATGAGTGAAGCACTAGGTCAAGTTGAATGATTGTTGTGATCCCTTTTTTCACTTAATCAATGAGTGATTGTGTATTAGGGGAATTTAGTTAAATGTAACACTACTTGGAGAAACACCTTATTTATGAGGTTTCAACTATGGGCTTCATCCCATATGTCCCTACCCAAGGTGGACACTTGACTAATGATTCCCCCCCCAAGTATTTGATCATGAAGAGGCAATGCAGTGGGCATTTTTTAGGACTTCTACCTAGGTGATTTGATAACAAGGTTGTCAGTGGGACCTAGGATACACTATGAATCATCCCTTAGATTTCATAACCTTAGGTCTGGTCACTATCCCTTAGATTTCATAACCTTAGGTCTGGTCACTGTAAATTATTTAATTACCTTCACTTGGGTTTCACCCCCATTCGATTTAACAACATGATCCCCCACTAAAAATCAATAGGAAGGACACATTTATCCCATTTAGACTTGCTTGAATCATGCTGGAAATGATTACATGATGTTTTCATCATACTTTTTTCTCTTATATTTTTATTTTCTTGGTATACCAAAACATTAAGAAACTTTTGTATCAACACTTATCTAATTCAAAAGACTCAAGACAAAGACACCATTGTTGTATCTTCCTATCCTAGGTGCTCTCTTAGGACCTGTGGTATTTGACCATCCCCAAACTCATTAGAGCCATACTACTACTAGACATATAATCCATGCTCTTATGGAAAGAATAGGAGGATTAGGAATATCCTAAGGATCATTACCTCTACCCCAACCATTTCCATCCCCTCCAAATTTAATTAGCCCTCCCAAAAAAGGAATCCCTTCTCCCAAAATCTTTCCATTCATGGAAAACTATAATCTCCAAGACCATTCAAAACTTATCAATGAGCCCATACTTCCTAACATAGCTTAGCCACCCACTCTTACCAAGTTGTCATCAGACAACCCCCACGTTTGAATGAAAATATGGTGAGGATCCATCTAACCACATAATGAATTTTCACTTGTAGTGTTCCTCCAATACCATCACAAAAGACTCTATATGAATTAATCTCTTTTAACAAACTCCCAGATAAATCACCACCATATGGTATGTTGAATTAACCTTAGGTTTGTCACACCACCTTTGTGCCCATTGCAATTATCTTCTTGAACTATTTATCCTTCATGAAAGGCAGGTTGTCACTATTTATCATCATTAGTACTATGAACTAAATCCAACATCCAATATAGATAATATATTTCCCACCATTGTTAGCACTACATCATTCTCAACACGGGTAAACATTTAAAACATATTTATCAATTTAGTGAGAACTATGACTTCAAAACTAGAACAGCACTAAAAACCTATATTTTTGGTTCAAAAACACTTAAATCAACCCTCAAAGTAGGCTCCATAATCACTTTTTCTCAAGGTTAAACTACATCATTTGGTAACCATGGCTAAAAAGTCATATTTTAAGGTTTTTAAAATCAAACCTCTAAATAAAATCAATGCAACATTAGCACCCTTTCTCTTTGTTGGAAGGGGCGGGGGGTTTACAACTTATTTGACACTATGGCCTTAACAACCAATACTATCGTAAACAAAAAAGCCTTAAAATCAACCCCCAATAAAAAAGTAAGCATACTGGAGTAGTATATTTTTTTTTTGAGGCTAAAATTACAACTCATTTTGAAATTCCGGCTTTGACAACTAGTACCATTGCTCATAAAAACTTTAAAATAAATCCTCAAATCAAAAAGTGGTGTTACCAATACACCTTTGTTTCAAGGAAAATCACAATTTGTTTGAAACTGTCTCATTCAAAACCAATACCACTGCAACAAAAGTCTTAAAATTAAGCCCCAAATCAAAAGAGGTGCTACTAATGGCATCCTTTTCTTAGGGTTAAAACTGCAACATTTTGTATTATTGCAAATAAAACCATAGAAAAGGGGAAAAACTAGAAAAATAAAAATGGATTTTTTTTTTTAAAATAATGTGAAAACTAAAATAGAAGGGGGGTGGGGTGGGGATTCTTACACCAAAACTAGGAGAAAACACAAAAAAAATAATAATAATTATATATACACACATACACACAATTTAAAACAATTTTTTTTTTATATATTATATTAATGTTATAATAAGGGGCACCATTACATTTAGTATACTTATAAAAATCAATTAAAAATGAATTCTAAACATAATTTTAAAATCAATTAAATTGAAACTAGACTAACCTTGTGCAAAGTAAAATTTATAGAAGCAAAAAAGAAAAATAGTAAAAAATAAACATAAATGAAAAATGGTTAGAAAATGTTGGGATTTGAACCCAAATCACTTGCTAAAAAGGAAAGAACTCTACTTGAGTTACATTCCCACATAATCTGTCATTGAAAGTGTGGACCTAAATTGAAACTAGCTTAAGCTATGTATGCAAACAAGTGAATGACACAAATATGAGATAAAAATAAAAATTTAATATTAAAATAAAAGTAAGTAATGAGAGATAGATTGGTGTTAGGATTTGGACTTGGATCTATTTAAGGGAATGAAAGGGCCTTTCTTTGGCCACACCCATGAACTAGATATGTTCATTAAATAGACCCCCAAATATGTCATTTTTTATTCTTTTCTCATTAAACTAAAAATAAGAAAACAAAAATAAAAAATAGTAAATTAATATAGGAAAAGCAATGTAAAAAAGAAGGAAGTAGGAGAACGAAAAGGATAAGCCACTACCTTCCTCATGGAGGTTCCTCCTTGAATCCATAGCCTCACTACATGAAACACTAAACCAACAACAAAATAATAATAAACATTATCAAATCAATAAAGTAAAAGAAAAAGAAAAGAGAAAGGAAGGAGGAGAAGGGAAGGGAGAAGTCATCACCTTCATCATGGAAGTTCCTCCATGAAACTTTAAACTCCATGCATGGAAGCATAAACCTACAACAACAAAAAAAACAATAAACATTAATAAATCAATCAATAAATAAATAAAGTAAAAGAGGAAGAAAGGTGGAAAAGGGAAAGGAGAATCCATTACCTTTTTCATATATGTTTCATCCATGAAATAGAAATCCTAGCCTCCATGAGAATGAAACAATAAAAAATGAAATCCTAAGGGATAAATAAGAAGGGAAGAGAAGAGAGAAAGAGAGGAAATGACAAAAGAATGGGAAAGTATGGTTTGAGGGGTTTTCATGAGGGAATATAAAAGATTTTAATTAAAATAATAGAAACACCCTCACGCTCATGAGGATTGAGACACATGATTTATTTTTATCCCTTAATCTTTTTTAAACTTATTTTTGAAAAGTCCCCCCACTTTTATTTAGTTACTCAGAAAACCCAATGCCAAATCTAATGCTAAACTCAACATTAAACCTCTTTAATTTTATTAATAGTTGGTGGATTTCATAGTGTAGGAAAATGTATTAAATAAACAATATTATATATGTCATACCTCTTATGTTGTCCTATTCAAATTTAACATGTCTACCATATTGGCACTGAGGTCCACAATCAATTTCAAATCATGCATGAAAACAAGTTGTCATTGTACTAATTTTGTTAATGTGAATATGTGATTTATACCACGAAATTGCATAGTTTAGGCAACCCCTTTCTTAAAGAATTATGAGAATTTCCCAAGCATAATTTTTGAAACTGAGATATACTTGTATAAAATCTAGTTTTTAAATGTCACTAGCATTTGTATATTGATGGATAAAAGCCTATAAAACCTTTACTATAAAAGAGAACAAAAAGGGAACATGATGATCATTGTTGAATTAAACACAATAGCATAAATCATACAAACTGCACATGTCTTTGAATTATAAGATGCAATGTTGTTATATATTATTTCCTACATTATTTGTATGACATGATAAGCCAAATATGCTCAAAATATTGAAGAACACCAATTATTCTATAAAATTATGCATAAACGATAGTGTAAGAAATGTCAACTCACTGCTCAAAGGAACCACAAACCCTTGGTAACATTTCATTCTCTATTTAAGTTATCCCACACCCAATGGATCATTCAATTGTCTTGTAGGGAATAAATTTCTAGGATCCTTAAGACCCAAGAGGCTATCCCTCAAAGAGAGAACCTTGTTGATGTTTGGACATGGCTTAATTTTTATATTTTTTGCACAAGTGTAATAATATATCATGGTAGATATATGAAATTGTAACTCCACAAATCAAGTTACCAATGTTTCTTCCAAGTTTATGTTTGGGCGTGTCTTAATTTGAAAGTTTAATTTTCACAAGTGTATTAATATATCATGGTAGATATACACAATTATACCTCCACAATCAAGTTACCAATGATTCTCCCAAATATGCAAATCAAGTTACTAGGAGGTGTTTTCCCCTAATGGATAGGTTCATTTGTATCATTTTAAAAGCCAATTCCATATTCACTTTTGCAAATGAATGGTGGTTGTACAATTCCCATGTCAAGTGAAGCATCATCATATGAGCATCTAAGAAGTGCAATCTTATCTATGATGAATATAATACCCTCTTGTATTATTTTATATTGATCAACCATCACCATGGTTTCCATGGATCAATAAAGGTCATGGAAAACTCCCCCTCCTTGAATGCGAGCAAGAAAACATTTCATAGACACCCCCCTCGCATGATAAGGGAACTTATATTCTTTCATATAAATCTAATGGAGAATCTAATACTTCAACTCCACTACCCATAATTCACCGCCAACAAAAGAAATATAAGAAAACAAAGCATTGATATCAAACATAGATTCACATGGTTACTTGAATAATTTTACTAGGGACCTTAAATGTTTGGTTTTAATTATCCATAAGATGCTTCATTTTTGACATAAAACCATCCCCTCCAAATATTTACACATCTCCAAATATCAAGTAGCCACTCCCCCACCATTTCTTTCCACATATCCATATCTAAGGTAATCACTCCACCAACCCTCTACCCCCCTCCCCTTATTTTATTTTGCATATTAATTATATACAAAGAGAGTTAGAATTACTTATAATCCAAAGTTTAAAAAATAGAAGGTTCAATGGCTTTGATGTTGTTACCATGCATAGTTGCCACGTTTGTGATCAATTTTAATATGGGGAGAGAGGAGTTGGAGAGTTCATACTAAGTTTCTATCTTCTTCAAAAAATAAAATCCACCATTCTTTCCCCAAAACCATACTCAAAATGTGTGTTAGGTTCCCTTGAAATGTTTCAATTTCGGCATAACCATACCCTCATAATATTTCCACATATAGATCTAGGGTAATCTCCCCCTGGTCTCCACCACCTTCCTACCCCTTTTCACTCCACACCCTTCCCCTAAGGTTTTCTATTGATGCTCATCTCACTATGAAAGAAATTAATACAGAATTTTTTAAGTGATCTACAAGGCCCACTTGAAGCCAATATAGATAAATAAATAAAATCCTCTAACTAAGCTCATGCATTACTCCCAATTTTAATTTTCTATGGGGTGGTTAAATCCAAGTTCTAGAGTATCTCAAGAGGTTGATATCATTTTTCCTAAGAGAGTCCCTTTTAGCACAAATTTAGAGATGTCCCATCAAGTTCAATTAGAGTCGAAGGATCACATTCCACATTCCACATGAGTAGGTTGTCTTCAAGAGCTCAAGTCCAAAGACTATTTCACTTGGTATGCCCTCATTCCTATGAAATTTGTGGATGCCATCATTTCTTGTTTAAAGACTCGCACGGTTCCTTTCATAATTTTATGGAGTACAAGGACCATCAAGTTTTTACTTTAATTATTCATGAGATGTTTCAATTTTGACATAAAACCATCCCCTCCAAATCTTTCAACATTGTTGGATCCAAGGTAATCACTCCCCCAACCACCAAAATAAAAACTTACCCACACTCTCCCCTAATATTTTCAATTGATGTTCATCTCACCATATGAGAAAATAATAAAGTATTCATGAAACAAGGCCCACTTGAGGAAAAAAACCCTTTCTCCACACCCTCCCACAAAGGTTTTCTATTGATCGTCATAGCATGCGAGAAATTAATAAAGTTTTCATTAAGCAAGTGTTGACGCTTAAATTCGCCAGGACCGAAATGACAACCTCATGAGGATGTGAATCCTCCTACGTTTTTGTAGAGGTGGTACTCCTTTTTATTATATGATATTATTTGATACTCTAGATTTCAAAAAAGATATAGGACCTTGAGAAAGTTCACTTTTATACTCAAAGAAAGATAAAAGTTGAAGAAAAAATAAAATGCTTTATTTTTTAAGAGAATTTATGAGAGGTGACCAGGAACCTCATATATCACACATTTGAAAATATAAATAAAATTTCCTCACATCCATCATAGAGAAAATAAATATTTCTAATCACACATAAAATAAAAGCAGATGATCCAGACGCATAAGAGAAATTTGATAGAGTAAACACATGTAAAGATCAAAGGAAGAAAATGATAGACCAATTTCAAATATTTTATACTCAAAACCTAGAGTTATAAAACACTGTCAAAACTGATCCCGACTTAGTTCTCTTGGGATTTCTGAAAAATATTAAGGTCTATTACAATGCTTTGAAATAAAAATGCGTTTTTCTAGGGGACTGGGATTAGGGCTCCCGTGGACCATAACATAAAATATAAACAAGGAATAAAATTTGGAGAGAAGAAGGTGGGTGGATGCAGAGCAACAAGACCTGGAAGGAAGACAAAAGGGAAATTGTCAAATTTTGGTTAGACCTTTCTAATCAAACAAGCGAAATAACTAGATGAAAATTGATAAGGAAAGCAGAATGTGATCAACATACACTTACTATGACGGTATCTCTCCTTTTTTCCTAAAAATCTGGCAGCTTCAACATATATCCTAGGAGTGTTTTCACCCAACAAAAGTTTTTTGAAGACTGAAACAAAGTCATTATAAACTTCATAGAAAAATAGAGGGGTTTTATGCCTCCATAATGCCTGGTACCAAAAGGTAACAAGGTCTTCTTCACAATTTACCCTTTTACTGATAGTCAAATTTAGGAATTGGCAACAATGCACGATAAAAAAATCAAATAAGAGGGCATAAAGAATTTACTATCCTTCTTGTAATGCGACAATTGGGAACAAGTTTCAATAAAAATGATCTTTCCCCAATAAAAAATATCTTTTTCTTGGATTGTAAAATACATAATATATAAAATCATACGAGATATAGAAGCAATACTCTCCTGGCCTGTTACTCTGGTGAATATCCATGCAATTTATCAATAGAGATTATTTAAAGATTCAACCTGAATTCTGGTTATGTCTATTGGGACAGACGCATGATTCTCCAAGTAATCCAACAGGAGGCCAAGCCCATTATTATATTTCTTCAATAATTCTTTGCAATCTTCACCTTTGAAAGTAAGAGTCATCTCTGGCATCTTTAACATCTTGCGGAAGACTTGAGGTGAAAGAGAAATTATAGAATGTCCCTAGAGCTGTATGATTCTTTGATTCGGTATGTACTTGTCCACACAACATGCAATGATTTCATTACAATAAAAAACCTCTTGAACAAAACTAGCATGAGAAATACCAGATGTCCAAATTATGTTCCCTTCTTTCTGTGCAGTAGGAGGGGATGAATAATACTAATATTCTCTCGACCACTGGATGTTCTGATCTTCGTGGAAAAAAATATTTAGAGTGTCACCATAGAATTGTTGTCTATCTGATGCTACCATTAAGTTGACGGAACTATTTCTTCAGATGGGTAATGGTCACAAATAAACCTTTTCTGAAATATAATGATAATTTAATCCCTTGGCAAATGAAGATTAAATGAGAATTTAATAAAAATTCCTTGAGCCTTTCGTCAATAATGATGTCCTTTTCAAGGCATGCACAACAATTGTTAGAATTTAAATAGTACTTAATGTGTATTGGGAAAAAAAAAGTAATGGCGGGGATGGGTGTGAGATAACTTCAATATAGAATTTTTGTGAACTTGTGAACCCGTGAACCCATGGTTGTAGAGATGATCAAAATAAACTAAGTATAGAGGAGATGTCGATTGGACTTGCGTGCATGAAAAATGTAATACTTTGGAACTTGGCACCCACGACATAGCTAAAGGTTAAGTGATGGTCGAAATGTATATCACAAAATTTGAAGTGCAATGTGAGGGTTGCATAAAAAGGAGAGCAAATGTTTGATCCAGCATACTCGCGAATTTGAAGAAAAATCGAAGTGTTGAAGCGGACTTGTCCATGAGTAAGTGGATGGAAATGAAAATGCAACAATCCGTGAACCCAAAGGTCCACGAACTGAAATATGGCTAAGTATAGTAACCAAGAAAGGGATAAAAGGAAATGGGAAAAAGGGAAGGTACAGAAAGGGGAAAATAAAAGGAGTAAATAAGTGGGGAAAATAGAATGTGGGAGGGAAAAATGAAAGCATGAAAAGGTCTCAACAACTAATTCTAATTGTGGGATGATAACCCCCTGTGGGTTGTCAAGAATCCAAAATATTCATGACCAAATGTTTCTATCCTTTGGACTATGGAGTTGAATAATAAGGATGTACAAAATAAATTGAAAACTATGTACAAGGAGAAGAGAAAATTTTAGGTGAAAAAACTTTTCAAATGTCGCCTATTAACATGAAACATAAACATTTTCCAATTCATTCTTTACCAGTGGATTCAACTTAGGTTTTATCATCCTTATCTTCTGCTTGACCGACTTTGTTCCTTCTCTCAATGGAATAATGTGCTGAAATATTGTTTTGTCATATGCCTTCAAATCATCAAAACTCCATGTGAACACATCAAGATATTATTTAAAAAGTACGACATATTGATCAAATTCATAAACTGTGCAATTAACTCCACAGTTGATATATTTTGGGAAACTATCAGTCCCAATATTAATCTTTGTTGTTTCTTGGAATTTTCGGACCGATACTTCTTCCAAGAGATTTTTAGTATGACCATCTCTTGTAAAAAGGGACTCAAACTTAATACAATTCTTCGAAACAATAACAATATCATTATCCTCATCTTCATCATCATTTACCAAGAAATTTTCTAGTTCTTGATCGTTCTCAAATACTTGTAAATATTCGTGATTGTCAGGTAAAGAAGGTCATAATACTCTTTTTACTTGAAAATATGATTTTCTTTGAACATCATCTGAGTTTGACAGTGAAGCCTCCAAATCTAATGAATCTTCCTTATGATTTTTATCCCTTGGGATGAAATAAATGTTAAAAGAGATTAAATATTCCATCAATTCATTAACTCTCTTGGAATATAATTTGAGTCTTTCTTTCTTAATCTTATATCTTTGGGTAACTTGATTTATTACCAACTCGGAGTCGCTAGTTACAATCAAATGTTCTATATTCATTTCTTATGAAAGGATCATTCCTTGAATCAAAGCCTCATATTGCGCCTCATTGTTTGTGCATGCAAATTCAAGTTTGATGACATGTGGATGCACAATTTTTTCTAGGCTTATAAGGACAATTCCAACTCCACTCCCTGAACTTGAGTAGGATCCATAAAATAACATTCTCTAGTAACCCTTAAAATAATTATCTTTATTCCCCATGTCCTCAATTTTCTCCATGTCTAGGATAACATAATTTTGAATACCAACATCTATATATTTTTCCACTAGCCCATTATCCTTCTTTTTGAAAGAAAACGACCTCCTGGGTTCACGAGGAACCTTGATCATTGTTCCGTATTTATCTGGAAACATCATGCAACTTCCATCATTCATTATGTAGCCTCTGATCATATATGAACTATCTCTTCCTAGGATAACTCCATATGCAGGAGGAAGATCCACCACCACAATATTAAACACTGTAATAATATGAGGAGCAACAATGATCCAAGAATACAAATCTTTGAATTCTCCATAAGATGGAACCTTCTTGGAATCAATTGCATAACTGTTTTCTCCTGTTTCATAATACTTTCTGCAGCTCATACCTAGTGCCTCCATTACCGCTAATGGCATGATATTATTTGTCGCGCCAGTGTCAACTAGATAGTTGTGGAGTGCAACATCATAATTCTCAATTGAAATATAGAAGGGTGGGACCTTTCCTCTCATCTTGATTGTTGATGTGTTTTGAATTTTCTTTGGACTTGTGACAACGACTTCCATTTTTCTAGATGGGTCATCCGTCAATCTCAAAATATTTTCCCTCTGTTGAGGGATCTTCACCACTTCCATGAAGGGAAGAGTAATCCTCAACATAATCAAATCCTATACAACGTTATATTTCATCTTGGGGGGGATTTGTTATTAGATTCTTTTTCTCTCCAATGTTACTCATCACATTTTTATCAGCCTCTTTATCATTCCCCTTTTCTTTATCTTTTTCTTTATTCTTTTCATTTTCCTTGTCAGAACCATCTTTATTTATTTATTTACAAATGCCCGTGTTTGGGAAACATTCTCTTGCGAGTCAAGATCAATGTCGCCTTCTTCAAATATATGCATGGACATCTCACATTCGTCCATTTTATAGTTTCAAAATTTTCCTCTGGTAAATAATCATTTTCTTGCTCAACCAGTTGTTCATCATATATCTCATCCAAAACAACTGCATTCAGAATTAGTTTTCTAGGGACCTTTTGTCTTTGTTGATTATTAGTATTTTCAAACCTCAATCTATTTTCTTGGGGGAGGTTTCTTCTTTGTTCTTGGACCGACATTCTCGGGTTTGGTATATAATTATCACTCCTTCTCAATCTGGTTATTTCATTTTTCATTTTCCTGATTGTTCTATTCATTTGTGCAATAT
>SNQJ01S0245005.1:0-13224 GCA_010110895.2 Picea sitchensis
GTGCAAAGTATTTTGATATTTCTCTTGGACTTAGTCTCTAAATGTGCTTTGAAGTATTTGATATTCTCAAAAACTTCAGACTTCTTCCTGAGAAAATACACCCAAGTGTATCGTGAGAAATCATCAATAAATGTAAGCACATATCTCTCTTTTCTTATGGATAGATGAGGAAAGGGTCCCATCAAATCACTATGGATGAGATACAAAGGAGAGGAGGATCTCCAACCCTTCCCTTTATCAGACTTCTCTTGAGCATGTTTTCCACGAACACATCCTTGAAAAACTCCTTTCACAGACTACACTCTTATTTTTTCAGTATCTTATTTTTTTTTAAATTTACTTTTTTTTATATTATATTTTTTAGAATAGGAAAGAAAAATCAATTTGAGATAGGAGAAGGGGAAGGATTTCCCTTACTCACTATCTCCATCTCTGATCGTTGAAGTAGATTATGAAAAAATTCTTCTCTATTTGAAGGCTTCTGATATAACCTTAGTATATGCCTATTTACTAGAAAAGAAATTCCCTCCTTATCAATAGTTTTAATTTTAACTGATCCATTATCAAAATGTCTCTCTATCTCATAAGGTCCTAACCAATGAATACTAAGCTTTCCTTTAAACTTTTTTTAATTGGAATCAAATAAAAGAGACCAGTCACATGGTTTGAATTTCTTCTTTCTGATGAACTTGTCATGCCATTTCATTCTTTGTTGTTGGATGATATTGGTGTGATGAAATGCATCCTATTGCATCTTGTCCAATTCATTGAGTTGTGTTATCCTTTGTTTTTGATCCTCTAAGAGATCCATTCCAAGCTTGGTTGTTGTCCTGAAATTATTTATTTAGAACTCAATGGGGAGCGAAACTTTTTTACCATTACAAAATCATATGGTATATGTCTAGATGTATTCCTCCATGTAGTCTGGTATGCCCAAAGTGCATCCAAAAGTCGATCTTCCCAATATTGATGGTACAACTAAACTATTTTGGTTAAGATGGCTTCAAGAACTTTGTTTGTGGATTCCACCTACCCATTGGCTTGTGGATGGTATGCAGAACACTTTCGATGATTGATCTTGTATTGTTATATGATGGTCTAGACAAGTTTTGATGTGAACTGAGCACCTTGATCTGTAACAATCTCTCTTTGGACACCAAAACGAGTAAATATATGCTTAAACAAAAAATATACAACAAATTGTTTAGTAGCATGCACAAGAGGTTTAGCTTCTACCCATTTAGTGACATAATAAGTATATACCAAAATATACCTCTTTTTCCTCGACATTGGAAAGATAGGTCCTATGAAGTCTAGAGCCCATTTTTCAAATGACTCTATGATTATCTAGGGTTGTAGAGGAATTTCATATGCTTTCACTAGTTGTCTCATCCAGTGACAACTGTCACAACGTTTGACATGCTTCTTGGCATATATGAAAATAGTAGGCCAATAATAACTTAGAGAAAGGACTTTGTATGTGGTTCTTTTATTAGTAAAATGGCCTCCACATGGTTCATCGTGGCATGACTTTCATATGTCAAAAACTTCATCCTCTCTTACATACCTTTGAATGATAAGATCAGGTCTAGTATGAAAAATTTCTCTATCAATCCATGAATAGGTGGCACTAAGTTTGATGATCTTCTACTTCTCCTTTGTGGAAAGGTGTTGATGTAACTTTCCCGTAGCCAAATAGTTAGTGATATATACAAACCAAGGAGATTCAATAGATATTGCAAAGATATTCTCATCATGAAAATTATCATTTACAAGAACTAATTCACCTTCATTATGAATCCTGGAAATGAAATATGCAACTACATTTTCTCTCCCAGGTCTATCTAATATAGTGATATTAAATTCTTGTAAAATAAGAAGGCACCTAGTAATTTTTCCATTAGTGATTGTTTGTTCATTAAATATTTGATGGAAGAATGGTCAATCTGAAGAAATATCTCATAACTAGTAATGTAGTTCCTAAATGCATTGATGGCATGCACTATTGCATTACTGTAGTTTTTGTAACTGTATAATTCAATTTATGGGGTGTCATGTTCTTTCTAACAACATAAATGGCATCAGAGACTTGATTTTATTTTTTTCCTAACATTGCTCCTAAATTTGTATATGAAGCATCTGTAGATATATAAAATGGGAGAGACCAATTTGGCCCTCTTAAAACATGAGCTACAAAAAGTTTTTATTTCAATGTTTCGAAAGTAGTTTGGAAAGGAATATTCCAAAAAACATCATTATATTTAATGAACACTTTAAATAATGGAGATGAATTGTTTGTGAAATTTTGAAAAAATCGCCTATAGTAACCAATATGTCCTAAGAAACTCATGACATATTTTTGGGTCTTCGGCATTGGAAGCTTGGAAATGACTTCTATCTTTGTCAGATCCACTTTTATTGCTCCAAATCATACACAATGACCCAAAACAATTACTTTAGTTGGAAATATATGGATTTTTTCATGACTTAATGAAAAATTAGTTTCTTGACATCTAATAAAAAATATTTCTAAATTTTCTAATGCTCTTCAAAAGTGTTTTCATAAACAACAAAAGAATCCATATATACTTCTACACAATCATGGATCAAGTTAGAAAAGATACCTAGTACAACACATTGAAAAGTAGCAAGTGCATTACACAACCCAAAAGGTAGTACTCGGCAGGTGCATCGCCCATGGGCACGTGAATGTTGTTTTATCTTGATCCTTTGGAGAAATATGAATTTGGTTATAACCTCTAAACCCATCCATAAAAGAAAAGTATTTTTTCCTTTCTAATGTATCTAAAACATGATCTATGAATGGTAGGGAGAAATGATCTTTCAAGGTTGATTTATTCAATTCCCTATAATCTATACAAATGCACAATTTACTATTTTTCTTAGGAACAATCACTAAATGAGATACCCATTGACTATAAAAAAATGGATATATGAAACTCACATTAAGTAGTTTCTGCAGTTCATATTTTACAATTTCCTTCAAGAGTGGGTTCATACGCCTTTGGGGTTGTCTGATTGGCCTATAATTTTCCTCCATATAAATATTATGAATATATGTATTAGGATGTATTTCATGGATGTCAATATATTCTCATGTGAATGCACCAAAATGTTTTTGTAGATTCTTAATTAATTTCTCCTTTTGAAATTCTTCAAGTTTAGAATTGATATTTAAGGTTTTTCCTTGATGAATTTAAACAACAATGCTACTCAATTCTGATAATGAATTAATAGAAGACATTGAACCAAAAAATGTTGATAGAGTGTCCATAGTAAAATTTTACTGAAAAATTTGTCCAAGATATGATCGAAAGTATGTTACCCCCATGATATTGAGTAAAATCAAAATTATTGATAAAATTAATGATTTGATTTTCCTCAATATCATTTATTAGATTCATAACTTGGTCAATAGTTAAAATAGGTTGTACTACTTCCTCATCATCATTTGTGTCTTAAAATCATTGTGTGAAATTTGAGTCAGTTAAATCTTTAGAAGGTGGATGTAAATTGAATCCCCATGTGAAATTGTCATGTTCCATGATCTACAACTGATAAAAGCATCAATTTTAGCTAACCATGGCCTCCATAAGATTAATGGATTATTACCCAAGTTAGATTTTAGTTGTAAAACCATGAAATCTACAGGGTACTCCTAAGAAATTAAGGATAATATAATATCATCTATTACACCTTCTAGTTTTCTTGTTGATCTATCAACTAGTTGTAAAATTGTGGGTGTAGTACAAATATTAGACAATTGTAATTCATCCATGGTACCTTTTTTCATCACATTTATTGCTTCTACTAAATCTATCAATGTGTTTTCAATTGCAACATTATTTATATGACTTTTTAAAATGGAGCTACTGGGATAAACATATTTTTGCATATAAATTTTACCCAAGATTAGGTATGCCAATTTACCAATAACTTGCATTGTTTTTGGGTCTTTCTTCTTCTTTCCTAGTTTATTTATACACAATTCCCTTACTATCTTGGCATAAATTGGAATGTCTTTAATTGCTTGTAGTAATGGAATTTTGATAGAAACATTCTTTAAATCATCTAACAAATCATATCCATATTGTTTAATTTTCTTCTCTAATGCTAACCTTTCAGGGAAAGGTGGAGTACTAGATTGTTGTGCTTGATTTATTATAGATGAAGAAGTTTAATTTATTACATGAGAACTATCATTATTGTTTATTTTATTAGGAGTTTCCTCCTCTATTGGTTCTTCAATAATAATAAGAGCATCCTTATGAAGTACTTTTCTTGATATAAGATTAATGTCATTTAGATCAAGAGGATTAATCATATAAGTGGGAAAGTTATGTAGCTTAGCATTGTAAGTGGGTTGAGCTAGTTTATTATTGGGGTTAGGAATATGTTGTGAAGGTATTTGGGTAGGTATTTGAGGTTGATTTGATGGTAATTAAAGTTGTTGAGGATATGAAATTTGTGGTTGTTGTGGCTAATTAGGGAATGGTTGTTGGACTTATGGGGAATACTGGGTTTGTTAAGGATATTGGGTGTATTGTTATTGCATAGGATAAGGATGAGAAAACATGGTTCCATAGGAAGGTCCTCTTCAACCTTGTTTTCAAGGTTGGGTTTGGACTTACTGTGGTGGCCATGCTTTCCAAGGCATAAGAAAGGTCCGATTTTGTTGGAGGTATTATTTATTTGAATAATAAGAATTGAATTGTTGAGAGGGATATTGAGAGGTACCTAAAGTCCTTGGCTTCCAAGGTATTTTTGATGTAACAAAAAGAATTTTTCTATGGCCTCTTGATTCCCTTGGTAGACCGCTTTGAGTTAAGGTAGAGATGGGTACTTCTCTGTAGCATGATTTTCTACACATATACCAAAAATTTCAATTCTATATAAAGGACATTCTTGTAAAGGATGTCTTATCTACATTTTGTACGATAAATAGTTAATCATACATTCTCTTCCTCTTTCTTTTTCTTTATTTTCAATGCTTCTAATTGAGAACCAAGAGTACTGAGAATATATTTTTTAAAAATGTCCAATAAGTTGCCAATCTATGCTCTACTTACCCCATACTTGGATGATTTTTTTACTATAGAGATAACATCCCTATGTCCATTACCATATTTGGACTTCCCTAGAGAGATGTGCATACATAAGTCACATATTTTTGGATAGGTTAGATGAGAAATATATCCTTTACCCATTAGATTGATCACATAAATACATTTATCTCTAATTCCATGAAGAAAAATGACTTTAAGAGTATCCAAATCTAAATTACTTTCCCTTTCTCTTTTAGCAGTGTAATGAAATATTTTTAAGTAATCTTTCATTTTTTTCATTTTAAACATTTCCTCTCTCATTCCCTGATTTGTGTAATAATCATGATATTTTTCAAGAAATTGTTTTCTCATTTCATCCTAGGTTTTGATAATGTTAGTTCCCCAACCCATAAACCAACATAAGGCAACATATTTAAGAGTGGATGGAAACAACTTCAATTTTTGAGCATCAGAAGAATAATCATAACTACAGAATAATACATCAAATTAAAAGAGAAAATTCTCTGGGTCCTCAGTTACCATACCATGAAAGTTGGGCAATTTTGATGGTGGTATGTTTTTCATTTAGACTATTACTGTTGGATCCAAAATTGGGAACCCAAATTCATTTTCAACATTTGATGTTCGTGTTCCTTTTGGCCTTTCTTGTCTTTCTTGTCATTTACGTCTCTCTTATTCTCCTCCTCCATGTCCTCTTTCTTCTTCTTGATTGCTAAATATTCCAGACATGTTATCTTTCATGTAATCTACATATTCTTCTGATGAGGTAGATAATTTTGGTTCCTCAATAGGATTTTATGAAAATATAATTTCCATCTGACCACTGATCAATTCTTCTTCCTAAGGATTAGATGAGAGTATGACAACTTCTTGTGATATTTTTGAAATTTTCACTTTGGAACTTTCTTCTCCAACTTTTTCTTTTCCTTTTGTTTTTGCAGTCACAATATTGCTTGATCTTACTCCTCTTGTAATTCTACCTGAAAATGGGTTAGTTGATGGTGTGGCTCTTACAAGACCACGTGATAGAGTAGGTGAAGTTTTGGTTGGTGTACTCCTACCACTATTGAATCTACCTCTAGGATCTCTAAATATATTCATACATTCTACTTAACATGATTTAAATGGTTGAAGAGAGACTCACTACATCTCTAATTATAGCGAATATGCAAGTTCTTACCTCTCGTCTTACCATCTCTCTTCCCATGCATTCATTCCCATATGAATTTAATATGATAAAAATAAAATTAATGCCTTTTTGCACTTCACTATCAATGACGTAAAAAATGTCAGTTAGTTCACTTAGGTGAACTCTGCTACATTAAATCATCAACCCAAAGATCGTAAATTGATTAAGTGCATGCAAACTATATGCATGTCTTAGCTTATAATGTATCTAAGTGATTACTTATGAAAAATAAAAAGTGTTTATTATTTAGTTGTAGAAAAAAAGTTTCTACTTAGCTTCAAAAATAACAGAGTAAATGTAAATTTAAATACAAATGGACTTAAGGAAAAATCACAGAAATGATTATAAACACTTGAAATCATTAACCTACTGGATTTTTAGCTGCAAGAAAGTTATAGTCTTTCAATCATATAATCTAATGAAGGTTTATGTAACTAAAGTAAAATAATATTTGTTCAACTAATAATTTATGTGCATTAGTCTTCCTATGTGATGCGAATATAATTCATAAATGAAATGCAAGAAATAAAAGAACAGAAATCAAATCCACACAATTGAGAAATTAAAATAACACTAAAAAAACATAATTAATGCACTCCTCACTCAGGGGACCTCCTCGATTGGTGAACGATGCTGGAGAAAAACCATGGAACTAAACTTATAAAACTAAAACACGCAACACGTGTAACTAACAGTAACCAAAGCTCTTATATTAATCTCAGATCAGTCATACAGAAACACAACAATTTGATATCATATCCAATGTATTTTGGAGGTTCTCATTACTGATATTTATACATTACAAATGAGATATTGGAGATTCAAAACCCATGGATCCTCAAAACAATTCTAACTAAAAAATAGTGCATATGTGTTTACAACATTAGATTTGGAAGGTTCGTGGCTATATGGAATGAATTTGATCAACCCACATATAGAGAAACTCATCACAATTTTGCATGAATTTCTCATATTCAATATCGTTTCCACCTCATGTTTGTTTGGCATGGATCCAACTTACATACTCTCCCACTTTCTCGCACATTGAATATAACTTTGACTTGGCTCATGTGCTGACTTGGCGGACTCTCGATCTAGGCTGATAGGTGGATGAGCATCTGATGTTGATTTGTAATCGTCTCCAATCCATGATCTCAACCTGGCGTGCACATAACCATGTAGAACTACGATTATGCTACAATTTTTTTTTATTGGCTACATAAATATATTTAAGTTGCTACAAAATCTATGATTCTATATAAAAAAAAAGAATTTATGATTATGTAGTGACTTATTAAAATAATAACTATTTAAACTAATTTGCATAAGGAAGAATAAAAATATGTTAGAATGAACAATTTACCTTGGATATTCTTCGATATACAAATTTTGTATCTTAGAGAGATAATCATGTCAAAAAGCGGTAGAATAGAGTGTAGGGTAGTTCGTAAGCATAGGTTATGGAGGGAATTTTGAATAAAGAAGTGACAAAAAATAGTATAATTCGAGGATCCAACAAATAATTTGAATCTTAATGCTTTATGAATTGGACTTATTTTTTGTACCACATTTTAAACCTATGATTCTTATCCATTCTACAAGAAATAAAATACATCTTCCAATTATCTCAATGCCTCTTGTACTAAAAACATATTGATATCGAAGAAGTCTCATTCTCCTTGTTCACCTTCTTCCTCATTTTATTTCCTTGACAAATAGTCTAGTTCCACATGAGCATTACTTAGTCTAACAAAAATATCAAATTCATATTCTTGAAATAGATTTAGCAATCTACTTATCCATTGTTATAGCCCTAAAATTCCCTACTCGTGCATACATGGCATTGGCCCTCTTACTTGCATATTTTTCCAAAGCACAATTGAGGAGCTCTTCTTAAAAAACCATTTTTTAGAGCATGTATGCATCCTATACCATTACAGCCTACGTACATACGCTTGTTGCATGCTAGACAACTTGCATACATACACTTACTGCACACTAAACAACCCGTGTATGCTTGCAAAAGTTGCAAAAAATTAAAAAGTTGTAATGAATTCGGTGAAATTCACACACTATTGGAGGTTTCCAAACCAATTCACCTGCTATAGCCCATCACCCAAATGAATAACCATCCTTTTGTCATATAAAAGGAGGTTTTGGGGTCTGATTTCACATCTAAGCATAAGAACAATGAAACTATGCCCAATTTCACTTCCCCTCCTTTCCCAAGCTTTTGCTACCTTTTGTGAGATATTGCCTCAGCATTACCTCTTCAACCCCTTCTTCTTTCATTCAATACATTCCATTCCCTTGAGGTGATCATAATATTGAGAGAAGAGGCCTATTGAAGGTGCACTTGGAGCATTGTAAAGAGGAGCGAGGACCAGGTTCATGGAACGGTTGTCGACATTGATTGTAAGTTTCAGTCTTTGTTTGATGAATAAAAGAATTTCTTTTGCCTATCCCAAATGATGATATTTTGTGTATTTTCTTTCATTTATACATAGAATTTGATATCTAACCCTAACTCATGAATAGAATTAGCATGCTTGTAGTCCTTGTTTGCCTAGTTTTGGATGCAGGTCAGCCTTGGGAGGAGACTTGCAGTATTTGGAACTACAGAGCTTGAGGAGATCATCACTAGACGTGGGATAAAAGGTACAGTTACTGATATTCCCTTCTATTGCTTTATTTTCGTTCGTTTTGGTATTTTTGGGGTAGAGTAGAAATTATATTGACTTTTAGACAGTCATTTGCTTTGTCTATATCTTAAACCCTGGTATAGTTAAAGGGGGGATTTTCCCACTAGCAGAACTTGCGACCATTCTGGGGATCTCTCTAGGGTTTTTTAGGGGGTTTTGGGTTGACTAATTGGTTTTCTTTCCTTTTGAGTTTCAGTCAAGTTTACTGATTCTGTCAAGGGGTTCTGGTCACCTCCAAGGTGCATACCAGTTGTCCCTGCCCTGTAAGTCTACCTTGTCTTTTTATTTTTGAAAATACACAGAGGTGTACGCACCTTGTCTTGGGTCATCCCATGTACATACGCGCTATGGACAGTAAACAACCCACATACATAAACATGCTGCTGATACAACAACACATGTCTCTGTTTCATGAAAGTATTTTTAAAAAGAGGGAGTTTGCTTCTTTCCTGATAGAAGTTCACACTTCTCAGGGATTTCTTGAATCAGCCAGAGTCTTTGTCTATGGCCATAGCTTGGGTATAGGTTCCAGTTTACTTGTTTCCTTAGTTTTATTGTGTTTTCCCTAAAAGGTTTTAAGCAAGTTGTAGAGTCTTAGATCTTCCTTTTTGGTTTCTTGGTTGTATCCTTGCAATCTGCAGTGGGCTGAAGGTCTTTACCAGTCTTGTTTCAATTTTCTTTTTATCCATTTTTACTTTCTTTGAAAAAAGAAAAAGTTTACTTTAGTTTTTTCTCTTTAAAGCGGTTGAAAAAAATAAATAAATCATTTTCCTACATTTAGTTTGGTGAAGTAGTTAAAGTTGTTATTTGCAAAAAGGAAAAAGAGACTTTATTTTCAAGTTCTTTGTTATTTATTGAAACATAAGTAGTTTTTAGTCAAGTGAAAGCAAGTTTTAGGTTTTCTTTACAAGATCTTGAAATATCAGTTAGAAAAGTTGAGTTACAAAGAGTTAGTTACAAGCTTTGCTTTTAAATTCGAAGTAATTTTTCTTTCAAGTGATTTAATTTTCTCCTCCTTATTCGTCTCTTTATAACACCATTAGTTTCACTACCATAAATTTTGAGTAAATCAAGCCTTAAAAATAATGCCTAATCTAAAACACATTAGACTTTTATGTTTGTAGGGTTCACAAACTAGTTTAGGGTTTTAGGGCCTTGAATTAGGTGTGAAGAGGAAACTCTTCAAGGCCACGTTAAATCAAACATTGGAGTTTGAGTTAGGGAGTGCTTTAAGTAGAGTGTCGTAAGAGTTATCCGGGACCCCCCTCTAACACAGGGGATAAACATGATGTCTTGTGAGGAAAGGCAGCGGAGATAACCCCTCCAAAGCTGGAATGAACGTAGTGGGGATTGTATATTGGGGTATTTATCAAGAACAATACCGACTTCAATTTCCTACGAATCTTCGTGGACCTCAAATCTGTTCGAGATCCTATGTTTTCTTCAAGACTATTTGCTTTCAATACCCTTTAAGGGCTTCAGACTTGTTATCCTACTCATTACGATCTGCTTGACTATCGACTGTACCTGCCTGGTAACTGATTGCGAGCTGGAAACCTAGTTTCTCATATTTTACAGACTTACACATGTGAATGTGGGGGTATACCGCGGTACCTAGAGAAGACGTCGAATCACACTTTGTAGAGTATACCCGGAGGGTGCTTCCATGTTCGAGTTTCACTTACAACGGTTAGTTGCTCTAGTGTTGATTGGCGTAACTTTCCTTCCTACTAGATATTCGATTGCTTGATTTATATTTAGGAAACTTTTTAGTTTGTGCTTTGTGTTCAACACTAGTCAAGCCTTACTATGTCAATTGATCATTTCACAAAGTGGAAGATCAATAGCCCCGGTGTCACGAAGGTTTCAGGGCCTACGACCGGTTACTTTGGAGCCACCTCCACCACCGTTGTGGCGAAGACTTGACCAAGAAGGGTCGTTCGAGGAAACCAGGTGTAACATACCCAACCAGCCATAGGTCAGGGTATGCTACCTACAAGCCCGCCCACAAACTTATTTCTCATATTGATACCTTCTTTGCTTATTAAGGATGCATAAAATAACATATTTAACTACATGCACAATAATATCCAACAAGCATGCATAATCTAAAGGTTATGTTAAACGATAATTAAATATACACAATGTAAATACATTAATATACATGTAAACGATAATTAAATTACACAGCGGAATTCATTCATACACAACTAGTAATATCGCGACATAGAGCACTTATCTTTATGAAAGAGAACACCGACTGGCTGCAGGCCAAGGATGTTCCACCCAACCGTAGACACCATTGCTCCAAATCTCAATAGCAGTGTCACCCTTGAGCTAGGGATATGAATCCACAAGGATGGTTCTAGACTGTAATTGGGTTCCCAAACAAGTCATCTCTCAAGCTCTCACAGGTTTCCCGACACCCACAACAATCCAAGTACCCATCTCTCTTCTACCTAGCCTGTGCCACCTGAGAGAATGGACCTCCACCCTTCTTTGCCACACAGTCCATTAGGCAGTATTTCTCCTTCCTGCCAGGGATTCCAGCACAAATGGTCCCGAATCTCAATGATGGAACTCTCAAGATTCACTGTTGTGAGAAAAACAGGGCACAGACCAATGCATTTCAGACATGCAGGCCCCAGGTCACGGCTGGATCACACTAGAAACCACTACAACCAACTATATCATGGCTAAGTTCTTCAACAACTCCGTTTCCTTTGCCAATCCAAGACGCAGGTGAGGATGGGTCGATGAATGGGTCAAGGACTGCATGAGGGAAGAAATGAGTGTGTGAATGGGAAAACAATGAACAAGTATCAGTCGAACCCCCCCATCAGACCATAGGAAGGTTTAAGTAACCTCATGGGGAAAACAAGAACCTCCTGGCCTTCCCCAAGAAGTTCATTTAATTGATCCCCTCCCTTAGAGAAAAAAGGGTGATAAGAAAAATAGGAATAAACACCTAGTCCCTCAAGCTCCCTCTCTTGTGGAATCGTATCCCCCTATAACTCTAGTCCTTGTTAGTCTAGCAGCGAGTGATGTATTTATTATTATTAATGATCAAAACATTACATTTCTTGGGCATACTAGCCATTCAATAATTGTTTGGGCACTTTGGCCTCTCAGCATTGTAACAATACATTATTTAAAATGGGGGTTCAAAAACCTAGGGTGTTACATCCCCTCCCCCTTATTTTGGCACTGTCCTCAGTGCATATACAAAACAGAGATCAAAATCTAAAATTTATTCAAAAAGATGCATGTAATCTACCTGCATGGAATTTTCATGCTCCCAGGTAGCATCTTCAGGACCGTAGCAGGTCCACTGAACTTTTACCAGTTCTATAACTCGATTTCGAAGAATTTTGACTTTTCTGTCCAATACCTGCACTGGCTGAACCTGAAAGTCTCCCTCCATCTCTACCTGAATCAGATGCCAATAAATAACATGGTTAGGATCATGTACATATTTCTTTAGTAAAGATACATGAAATACATTATGCACAATCATGGAAGCAGACAATGCAAGCATGTATGCAACCGACCCTATTATGTCCAATATTTCAAATGGACCACAGAATCTGGCTGCCAGCTTTGTCCAACTACCCAATTTCAAAGAGCTTTTCTTGGGGTTAACTTTCAAAAGTACATGCTCCCCTACTTTAAATTATCTAACTCTCATGTTCTTGTCTGCATAAACTTTCTGTCTATCCTGAGTTGCCTTTATATTCTGCTTAATCTTGACCACCTGGTCTTCCATGTCCTTGAGTAACTCTAGCCCAAGTACCACTCTGTCTGTGGGGTTGTCCTAGCTCACTGGAGTATTGCATTTCCTACCATACAAGGCTTCAAATGGGCTCATTTTCAATTAAGCTTGATACCCATTGTTATATGCAAACTCAACCAAGTGTAAGTAATCTTCCCACTTAGATGGCTTATCCATCACATACATTCTCATCATGTCTTCAATTATTCAATTGACCCTCTTTGTTTTCCCATCTGTTTGGGGATGATATGTTGTGATAAACTTTATATTTGTGCCAAATCCTTTAAACAATCCCCTCCAGAAATTGGATTTAAACTTCATGTCTCTGTCCGAGACAATTGTCCTAGGTATCCCATGCAACCTAGCAATTTCCTTCATGAAAATTTCTGCAATATTAACTGATGTATGTGTTGTCTTCACAAGCACAAAATGAGCAACCTTTGTTAATTTGTCAACCACCACCATGATTGAATC